>DF362510.1:1253-13887 GCA_000787875.1 Solanum virginianum | reverse complement strand
AATGTTAGGTCTTGGGGTGGGTTTCTATCTGTTTTTTTTTTTGGTATTTTATGTCTCTTATCCTTATTATGGTAGCTTTTACTTATTATAGTTGTCTTCTACTAGATAATCTGTTGCCTATGGTTCCTGGCTAGGGGATAGGCCTACCTAGTAGGTTGGGTGGGTGCCATTATGGCCTTAGAAAGTGGGTCATGACAGAATAGGTTTGCATACTTGAAAAATATGATATTATAATTGAAACACAAAGAACTCTATTAAAATGCTTGAATCTTAGTCTTTCTCCTCTCCATTTCATATTCTCAAAATATTCTAAGTGTTAGTAAGAGTAAAGGCATGCAGGATACTGGTAACGAACTCAATTTATTCTCAAAATGTAAGAGTTTTAATTTGGGAAAGGTGGAAAAAGATAATTCTACCCTCATATAATTATTGTTAGGCCATCTACGGGTCACTCTATGAATTATAGAATTTTTATGGACCGTAAAAGACATTAGTAGAAATTGAGACTCTCAGGGGTCTGGGTTTATGAACACCAATCTACAGGTCATGGACTTATCTATATATAGTCTATCCTGTTGGTTCAAATAAAAAGTATTAAGAATTTTTTTAATTTTAGGGGTTGAAATTCATGAAACCATTTTATGGCTCGTACGAAAGGTTTTAGGATAAAATTACTCTTAAAATAAAATAAAAAAATGTCATTTATCTCATTCAGAAAGGGTCCGCATTGGGTCCACAACGCGGAGCTGTCGGTGTACCTATCTTATGAAAAGGGTTGTTGAGTTTTCCAAGGGTTGCAGAACTTTAGAAGTACAAACTCATTTATGGGCCATAGAACCTTCTACGGTCCATCCTATTTATTCGTGGAAGAAGTATTGAGACTAGAGGCTCAAGACTTGGGAACTACGAGAACTTCTATGGTACGTAAAGGGTTCTAGGAGCCGTAGGAACTCATTTGTAGAAGTTAGGCTGATGACTTTAAAGTTTAGGAGTTCAATCTCATAGACCCATCTACGGAAGCTTCTATGGGTTGTAAATACCATCCGTGGAAACCCAACTTCTACATAATTGGATTTCCTTTTTTCTAACTTAAGGAATTTTTTGAGTTAGGTGTCATGCCCCGGGAGGGTACCCTAGACGTAATCCGCACTCAGAGACTATTACTAGTCTCCAAGCGAACCACTTGGCCTCATCACATTTATTCATTCATATGGAAAATCTGCACATAGGCAGCCCAAGATCCATCTGTTTGGAGCCCAAAAAGGCCCAAGTGAAATGGGTCAAGTAGCTGCATCACTAGTTTATTATGTAAGTCTGATAATGCCTTAGTAGGTCGGCCAAGTTTGCCCTTTAACAAGGGATTAAAGCACATATCAACATTCGACTCTAGTTTATGAAACCTCTATCACTATTAAGTGGTGCCAATGATAGACCCATGGCTACCTCAATCAAAATAAAGCTAATTAATCTAACTCTAAGGTAAGATGAAATAAATATAATGAATCCTCCGAAGTAAGGGAGGCTTACCAATCATCTGAATGTCTCAAATCCTCATCGATGTGCATATTGATAATCTCTAGATCTTGTATCTACATCATGAAATGATGCAGTCCCAAAGGGGGATGTCAGTATATGGAATGTACTGGTAAGTAAAATAGCTGAGTGAAATCGAAATAGGTAGAATAATATAGAAACAATATTGACTCAATATAGAAATCAATTAACATGTCAAATGTTTATCTAAAGAAAGAACAAAGAGTAGACAAGTGACCCATCAACCAATCAACTCATCAATCAAATCAGATTCATCTCAAAGGAACTCAACTCAACTCATCTCATCTCATCTCGACTAAGAGGGACTCATCTCAACTCATCTTATCTCGACTCAAAGTACTCAATTAGAAACTTTCTGGGAGTTTCTCTATCCAACAACAATCACTTATGAGCCAATGATTGTACAAAAAGTCATCGTTGTTGCCATAACTGTCTCATACTTTCCAGGTATGGGACGAATCAAATTCACTAGGGACCCCAACAATTCGTTAAGTTTGTTATTGTTTTAGGGACTCTATCCAGAGGGAACCACAATGAGATATAATGGTTCTAATCCTCACCTACGTATGGCTACGTAGTTTGACGAGTGCGAGTTGGACTAACTCTTACTCTTTCGGTGTTCGGTGCTCCTCCCATGACTGAATGCTCATAAAATAATCCATCCAATCAAACTATCTCCATTAGCCTCGTGGAGGCACAATCTTTTAGTCAGTCTCGTAGAGACTCTAATCATCTCATCAATGAACATCTCAATCAATAGCTCAAGGCTTAGAACAATTATTGGAGAACAATCGAATAGACTAATCTTTAGAGTTCATTTATGGAGACTCAAAGGACTGTCAAGTTCTATCAACTCGTTATTATTGTCACATCACAATCACAATCTCTATCAACATTCTCAATCAAGACTCTAGACTCAATCTCTACCCTCATTCACGCATACTTTTAAAAGTTAGCATATAGGATTTATGCAATATCTCATGAAAATATTCAATTCAAGAAAACAAGTCTATGAAGATCATCAATATACGAAAATACATGTAAAAATTATAACCTTTCAAGAAAATAATCAAGATTCATGCATGTAGACTCAAGAACCTTCAACTCTCTTCTAAGACCAACTAGGGGACACATGGGAGAACAATCTCATGCTTTTAGTTTAGCCTCACATATCTGGAAAGTTGATATTACCATCGAAGTTTGATGAATACTAGCTTTCTTGGAGAAAATTCTCGATGTTGATAGTTCTTTTAGAGTGGAAGAACTTGGAAAGACATTATTTGAAGAGCTTCTCTTTGATTCTTGAATTCTTGACTTAAAATCTTTAGAGTTCTTGATAAAGAACCATAATTCTTGAAGAAGAAGAGTCAAGAAATCCTTTCTTGCGATTCTTGAATTTGTCTTCTTGAAACCATAGGTTATGATTTAAAATCCTATTAGAGATTCATGAATAGATAAAGAAATCTATGTTGGATAGCTTGAAATTTATGAAGAATAACTCACCTGGAGGATAAATCTTGAAAGATAATCCTAACTTGATGATTTTCTTGATGATTCTTGACTGTTTATGTTTAGGAGCAAAGAAGAGGGTTTTTTATTATGAAAACTGATGTTTTATGCGTTTTGAGACCTTAAATAGATCCCCAAAGGTTTTAGGATAAAATTACTCTTAAAATAAAATAAAAAAATGTCATTTATCTCATTCAGAAAGGGTCCGCATTGGGTCCACAACGCGGAGCTGTCGCCGATCTTCGGACAGCTTTGCAGGTCTTCAATAAAACGGTCATAACTTTCTACTCCGAACTTTGATTAAGACAAAATTGGATTCGTTGGAAATTTAATTCGAATATCTTTGATTTGATATATTATAGGTCACCTAATTCATTATACTTTAGGAGATATGGTCATTTGAAGTTGACACTTCTATCGACTCATACGAAAATTTAGTTGCTAGCAATTCCTTGGACTTGGTTTGATGTAAAAGATCCCTTATGACTCTAAATCACTTTAAATTCTGAGGAATTGATCCTTCCATGTATATACAACCTACAAGTCATTGGTTCACCTAACTTTTATAAAAAATCTTACATTGAAAATCAAACGCTGAGAAGGTTTTTAGCTTAACTTCGTACTAAATGGTTCGTGTAACCTTAGATCATCTCCAATTCTATTTCCAAACTAAGAAATTGACTTTAACACCTATACTAAATTAGAAATCATCAATTAAAATTCTATATCATATGAAGGATGACTCGGTCTTAGCTTAAAAAAATTGGAGTGTTACATTAGGCTATTTTGGGATGTTACAAAATATTTGATTAAATAATGAGATTTTTGAATATGTTTTCTAATGGGAATGAATAGAAGTTTAGGTCTTGTTTTCCTAGTGAACAACATTTATCTGCTTCGACAATTTTGTCATAAGAATGATTTTCCAACCCATTAGCATCATATTTCCTCAAAGTCCTACAACTTTTTAACAATTTGCGATTAAACACCTTAAACAAAATTATAGGAGTGCTTATATATTTGGTTTCATTACTAAATTCTACTTTCCATATATTAATTCTTTTTCCTATATATTTTAGAAGTCTTTTCTAATTTTCCTTCCATATATTTTGGAAGTCTATATTAATTCTCCTATCTTTTTTTCAGGTATACAAGGAAAAATTCTCCTTCCCATATATTTTAGGAATCTAGTTTATGTTATAAAAAATAATTTTGAAAAAATAGTAAACGATAGATTTGCCCATCGCAATCTTTTAATGAACCTACAAACCAAGATTTACTTTTCATAAATGGTAGACAATAGACATTAAATTTTCCTAACTTATTTTGACTAGAAATAGTCAAGACAATTTAAAATCTAGAGAATAGACATTAAATTTACTTAACTTGTTTTGACTTGGAATAGTCAAGCTAATTTAGAATCCTAACATTCAAAAAATATTTTTCTTAAAATGTCGA
The DNA here is from genome assembly GCA_000787875.1 of Solanum virginianum. Classification (NCBI taxonomy): domain Eukaryota; kingdom Viridiplantae; phylum Streptophyta; class Magnoliopsida; order Solanales; family Solanaceae; genus Solanum; species Solanum virginianum. The sequence goes on along the minus strand of DF362510.1, from coordinate 9,366 downwards.
TGATGTCAACGAAAAATCTTGTATACGCCTCTAGCAGTTGGGGTCGAGTGGTGGAGAGTTGCCCATCTCCCTTTGCTTTGCTTGAGCTACCTTCAACTGGGTGCCAAGTTCTTGCACCTTAACTTTTGCTACTTTATGGGCTTCTTCATTATTGACAAGTGCTATCTTTAAATCATTCACTTGACTCTTCAAAGTTTCTGTTTTCTTTTTCAAAGTTTCAATTCTGCTTTTCAAAGTTTTGATTTTCTCCTTGCTCTCTTTCTGCTCTTGGTTATGTTTCTTCAACGCTATCAAAGATGACATGGTTTTTTCTCTCTTTATATCTTTAGATGTTACAACAGACATGCTGAGAAATATAGAAAAACTAGAGCTAGATGTGGTGCTTAAAATATCCTCTTATCTCAAGTTGTGTTCGAGAAAGAAATTGAGAAAGGTGAGGAAATAAGCGCAGAATGAAGGCCTTTTATAGTTGGTGTGAAATACATTTACAAGATAATATTTGAAAATTTTGTGTTAGAAATCTCATCAATTTTACAAATCTACCAAATATATATATATATATAATCTTAGTAAGAAAAACAATATCATAAATAGGTAAGTAAATTATTATTATTATTTACTATTATTATTTGCTAGTCAAGTCAAACTGAATAGAAAATCATGCAAAATGGCATGACAAATAAGCACTAGATTTACAAGATTACAAGAAATTAATTTCAAACTATTATCTATTAAATTAGTAATACTTAGAACGAAGATGAAAAAGAATTTTATGAATTTCTTTTGACGTATCAAGCTCAAATAAAAAAATTTTAACAAAAAAATATGTGAGGTGGACTGAATTTAAATAGATTTTTATTTTATATGTAGGGTGGAGTGGTCAAAGTCTTCATGATATGACTGTAGTCGGACCTTTTGAAATATCTAGGTACAAGTTGTACAAAACATCAACCTAGGATTGACAAAAGTGCTAGTATATGGGTTAGGAAAATATTTAAACAATTAATGTGGAAAAACCTATGGTTATCCAAGTATATTAGCGATGTTCTTAGAGAGGTATAGAGAAGAATTTGGAATAGAATACTATTGATTCATCTGGGAGAAAAAGGTTCTCTATTAATTCAAATATTGTATTCGTGAGATAGGGATCGAAAAAAAAATAAATTAAAGACTTCACATGATATTTTTATTAATTGATTTATTTAATTCGTAACTCTCGTTCAATGAAAAAATATTTGATCAAATTCTACAGGATCAAACCTATGAGACTTAAAGAATGCTAAAAGAAAAGATAGAAAAATATTTATATTAAATAAATATAAAGTAGAAGAGGCCAAATTCCATATGAACAAATTAAAACTTGAAAAGTTCTTTATTCATGCATGAAGAATGAGGAAATGAATTGGTAAAAAGAAGTCTGACTAATATCATTTTCAATTTATTTGCATTACCATATTCAAATAGACATTTTTTTTTCACTTTTCTTATTTTTCGCGCTTGATACTTATAGTTTTCGACATTGATAGTGTATGGTTTATTTTACATTCCCATCTACCTTTTCAACAAAATCTAACTCCTGTCTCACTTCTATTTATTTTAAGTAGAAATCGTTGTTATATATTGAAAGACTGAAAGTTATTGATGCATTTTTGTGTATTTACGTTAAATTAATGTGGTTTGATTTTATTCTTTTTATAATTCGTGAATTTTATTATTATTAATATTCACATAGTTCATATCTCGATAAGTAATGAATGTCACATATATTAAAACAAAAACAATAGCATAAAATAATTAATTAATAACTTATTATGAGTTCCTTGCCTCTGCTACTCAAGATGCTTATAATTTTGTTGCAACAAAAAAAGATAGTTTTAGAATCAAAACTCTAAAAGGCAAGCTAATTATTTTAAGTTCTCTTTAATTACATGGAATTTACTTATTACAACAAACTTTATTCACATGCAAAAATTCAATTCATCATTATGAGCTACATCTTTATCTCTAACCAAATTGGCATCGACTGTGTGGATGCATTCAGTATGGAGGTAAACACTTATATTTTTTAGAAAATGTTTTTCAATTTTTTCATGTTTGTCTGATCAAAATGTTTAAAAAATATCTCAAGAAAAAAAAAGTTCTTTAAAAATGAAGAAAATGACTTCCCCAATGGAAGTTGAAAAAATAAGTTCACATTCCAAATTTATTATCTCCTTCCATCAACCCAATCCTCCAACCCCCACCGCTTGACCATCCACCTCCCGCCACCCCCAAACCTCCACTCCCCATCTCATCTTGCCTTATAGTGTTTTACTAGATAATATATAAATAAATGTCCTTGGGATAATATTTTCTTGCTTGCTTACCAAACACAAAAAAATAAGTAAGAAATATACTTATTTTCCAAAAAAAACAGTTGTTTTCCGAGAAAATACTTTTTATAAAATTATTTTCCATGAAAAATATGTTCCTTTCGACCAAACATCCATATGATCTAGAAAACTCCAAATTTAGCATGAAAAATTCTGATTGGTCCTGATGTTATAGCAAAATATTATTGAGATAAGCAAATTATAACATTGTTAGATTAAGTAATAATGTGAAGCTTACAAACAACAACAGAATCAGAAAACAAAAAAGAAAAAATAAGTGAAATATAAACAATCTGAGTCCATAGAAATATATTGTGTGTCTTTAAGGAATTTAATCTCCTCACTGTTCCCGAGGTTTGTAAATTATTTCTTCCCAGAATAAAACAAATTAACAACTACAGAAAATCGGTACCTCAAATTTTTGTAGTTTTCGGCGAAATCAAGAACCAGCAATGGAGTTCACACATAATCAAATTTTGTTTGTAAGAAAATTTATGCAGAAGAAGAAATTTTTTAGAACAACAGGTGTGAATCCACCTGTTCAGAACAGTCTCACCTATTCAGATTTACAAATTAAATAATTAATTAATAATTCACTGACAAATATCAGAAAAAGAAAATTTGAGATTGGTTATTTGCCGAAGTCGAGCTGGGAAAACGACGGCGATGGTACGAGGGGTCTCCATTACTTGATTCTTTAAGAGTTAGAGTGAGTATTTCCCAATACAAAGACAACACTCTTCCTCTATTTTTTAGATGAGGGAGAATGACTCTTAATTTTCCTTTACTTGATTACTTCCACGTACTTTTTCCTTATCCCTTCATTTTCTTCAATCTTCATTTCTTAATTCACACTTATTACTTAAACCCAACGAAGCTAAAATTACACATATAACTGCTTGGCAGAAGAACTACCAGCAGATTGCACAACCAAGCCATTCACACAAAGCAAAGGCCAGATGGCAATAACATTTGACTGAAGCATTTTCTATACAATGAACATAAAAGAAAACAAATCTTACCACATTTATTAAGTAGTTGTTTCGGTAACTTAATTTCAAGATAAAATTTTGAATTGACTTTATATCATGTTTGAATTGAAATATTACTTTTTTTTGAATTATTTTTATCATAATATTTGTACTAAAATGATGCAATTATTCTTCCATAAAATATGAATAAATAATTCAATGAGATATCTCAACTAATGAAGTATTTTTTTTTGTAATGACACTAAAGGTCATTTTTTTTGTCATGACTCAAAATCAGATCGCAACTAAAGAAAATAAAGTAAAGCAGAAACAATCACATTATAACATATGAAATTCCAAAATCTGGAGTCATGAGTACAAGAACATCTAAAGTAGTAAGATAGTATAAATACAACTGTCTCAAATGGAATAAAAAACTGATGATATCTGATACAAAGTCTGAAAAGAAGTCTCAAAGATCTACGCTGACTCGAAGTCTGAGCCTCACCGCTAAGATCTAGATAACTGAAGAAAGCTCCGCTAGAATGAATCAACTACCCTGCACTGGCCCCAGTGCTTGATCTGCAGGAGTGAGTACACCGAAATATACCTGGCCAGCAGGTTCAATCGATTGGATAAGCGAAATCGAACAAGTATATAATAACTAAGAGTTTCTACCACCTACAACCAAAAGTTAGTATGCAATATAAACATATATAAAAGCAAGTAAACACAGTAAATTCAATCAATGATGCAATGCATGAATGCAATGGCATCGCAGATCATGTATGAGGTATAATCATGATCGTCGTAGGAATGATGTACACATCTATGGAGCTGAAGCTGAGCAAGTGAAATATCTAAACCATAGTTATATATATATATATATATATATATATATATATATATATATATATATATATATATATATATATATAAAAAGGTGTATTATGTGATAAATGATTCGACTAACGATATTGACTCATTGGTGGAAGTAGGCCGTGATGGCTTGGTGTGAATTACGTAATGCAATGTACATCATTATAACCTTATAATTGTGTGAACACTCTTATTTGCATTGATTTTAAATCACTGTGATGAGATCTTTAGTGATTGTGCCGAGATTAGGAGCCAAGGTCTTTTTCGATGAATAATATAGGAGCTCAGGCCTTTTCCAACAGATCTTTTGATGCAGAGGCCTCCTTTGAGGGATGTTTTTATATCGAGTTCTCTTCTGATGGATGTCTTGATATCGAGATCTCTTCCGATAGATGTTTGATGTCGGGTCTCTTTCGATGAATGTTTGATGTCGAGATCTCTTCTGACGGATACATGTACTTTCTAAGTCCTCCATGGGTTTTGATCAATCTCAGTGGGTGTGTATCATTAGGATAGACATGCATACTTTACTTGATATTTTATTACATTAATTGATGAATTTGATATTGATGATCATTCTATTGGCGATTTATTGTTGAACAACGTGCTAAGTGAATCAGGTTGAGTTCTTTTTTATGTAGGTTATAGTTGTACAGAAAGTTCAGTTGAAGTGAGGGGAGTACTCATGTTGTAATTGCTTTACTTCATGTTTAGTGGTTTGTTTGTTGAGTACCATGTTGTTAGGTAATCACTCCTTACTTCTACATTTGTGTAGGTTACGTGTCCGAATCTTCATGATTTTACCTCCCACCATTCTATGTCTGAGCCTCTTATAGAGAGTTAGTGAGGTACCTTCTTGTCAATTCGGCGGATACCTCATTCTCTTTGTTATGTTCTTGTTCTACTTTAGAAATAATGACATTGAGACTTGTATTTCTTTCAAATATATTATAATACTTAGAAGTCATTTGATTTGAATACAAGTTATGTTAGGATTAGTAATAATGGGATAAGTTATGCTAAGATTATTTCTTATTGAGTGTTTGGTTTGTTGCGTAAATTTTAAGAATATGTTGTTTGTTTAAAAAAATACCCTTCACTTTATTAGTTTTTTTAATGTGTTTTCTTTGCTAGCTTTAGTTATTTAATATTCATTTTTAAAATAAACCTTTCATCTTATATAGTTTAAATAAATATTTTAATGTGTGCATGGTATGCATGTAAAATAAAACTTTCTTCTTATTTAATTTAAAAAATAGAACTTCTATTTTTAAGTTTGTTAACGTAAAATATTTTATGAAAAATCAAAATATATAATTAAAAAATAAGAATTAGTCAATAAAAATTATATTATATAGTATAATTTTTTAATAGAAAAATATGAAAAAATATCATAAAAAATATTGAGAGAAGATTGTGAATGTTATTATATATTGTATTAAAAAATAATGTAAATATATATAAACATTTAAAATGAGATATAAAAAAAGTTTAAAATGATACATTTGTCATTTGTACTTGTAATCCCGGCTGGGATTAGTAAACCCCCCAAGAAGAGGGATAACTTATCCCGATACTATTTATTAATCCAAGGATAAGTTATTCCGGATTTGCCAACCAAATATCAATTTAAGGGCCAATATATTTTTATGTTGGGATTAAATGCCCTTATCCTTCACAACAAATGACCTCTTAGAGTCTTGTATACATGATACCAGATTTCAAGGGTGTTAAAGAGTTTCAATTTAGTAAGCTATTTATTTAGTTAAATTGAGATTTTATTTTCATTTTACTTCCGCTGTCAATTGACTTGTCTTGATGAGTTAAGAGAAGTTTCGTCAAGTCAAGTTTGGATTATGACAAACAGGAACATAAATCTCAATTAGGTTTAAACTATGATCTTTTAATTAATCATTAAGCGCAATGGACTATGTTATAATATGACATAGACTTCCTTATAGTTATTATATAATGAATAAGGGAAGATGGAAGATTCAACTACACGTTTAAATTGTGACCTTTTTGGCCACTAAATTTAACACGCAGAAATAATAGTATATATGATATAATAAACTCTAGATACTCATTCTTTCATTGAAACATCTACTATAAACTTCACTATAGAGTTAATAAAGAGAAGGAAGATCATAATGGACATAAAATTATTTGAATAAGATAATTTTATCTAAAATTCAAGACTTTTTCTTTTCTCAATAACGAAAACTGGATTGACTTATGCTAAAAAAATTGATTTGGAAAAAAATTATATTTATATTGTGGCCGTTTAACAGTTAAAGATAAAATATATGACATACAATGAATTTGTCATTCATTTTTTCCTTTCTAGTTATACATGTAGAAATTAGCCATAAGAATTGAATAAAAGTAAATATGAATGTCAAAATGATTAAAATTCGACTTAGTTATCATAAAGAGATGAAATCTCATCAGGGCTAAATATAAAACTTCAAATGTGAGTAGAGTGACAAGTATAACCACGCACATATCAACATTTAATATTCAATATATATTAATATTTTTTTAAAAAAAAATTAGCAATTAAATTGATATTTCTTATGCATATTCAAATATTGTCAAATTGATATTTTAAAATTTTTACCGATGTATATATAATGTAACAGTATTGTATAAATAATTATATTTATATATAGATGATATATACCTATGTATCAGAGATTATATACATTATTTATATATTGCATATTAATTTTTTTCAATCTCAATCAACTTAAACATGCTTACCATCCGAACAACTCCCTCTTGTCTTGTTTGTTGATGAATTCAATTATCAATTTGACATAACATTAAAACAAAGAAATGATTAAGTTCCAATTATCTTTATGACATTCTTGGATCATGTGATACATAGTAATGCTATCAAGGTTAATCTCAGAAGATTAATGAGGTCAAACATTATGTTTCAAATATGCATTTTTTTTTAATATAGCAAACCTCCATGTTAAGGGTCAATTTCAAGGGCGAATCTACATCGAGGTCAGAAAATTCATTCAAATACTTTTTTATTGAAAAATTACATTATATATAAGATCAAATTTTATTTTAATAAGAATATATATATTAAAATGAACCTCTTCGATTCAAACAGAATCTAGCTTAGTGGCTAAAAGGGTTCATGAATTGAATCCATCCTACAAAGAATGCTTACCCCCGTGAATTCAAACAAACAGTATAACTTAGTGGCTAAACGGGTGCATGAATTGAACCCATCCTTGCAAGAATGATTACCCCTCTTCTTCTTTTTTTCCCCTTGGAAAATCCAACTACAAAGTTGAGATGGGCTCAAAAGCCCAATTCTATGTTTTTTTAAATTATTTTTTTAATATTACTTTTTCTTCTCAATTTTATTTGTTCAAATTTTTTAGGCACATTATTTTTATTTTTACATTTTATTCTTCTTATCTTTATTGCTCATTTTATTTTTATATAACTCTCTTTTTATATACTAATTCAAAGAAAATTTTACAAAATAAAAAATAAAATTGTTCTTAAACTTGAAATTGAAATTGAAATAGAATTTTTTTTAAAAATAAGGTAACTAAAATTTAATTGCACAAAGAAATTAAAAATACGTATATATATATATATATATATATATATATATATATATATATATCTTTTTTTATCAATTTTATTCGAAAGTGTTATCAAGTAAACTTATTTGAATTATTCATCATTTATTTTTTTTTAATGACAAACTTTGTAAATTAAATATATGAAAAAAAAATTGGTAACTTTCATTTGTTGGAGACTAGAGTAAACTAGACCCACCTCCCACTCACTCAATCATGCCCTGATGCATACTAATTAAATCCAAATGACTCTCTCTGATCAACCATCACTAAAACAGTC
>DF362511.1:17440-35095 GCA_000787875.1 Solanum virginianum | reverse complement strand
GCTGTGTTTGGGTGAGTACAGGGACGGGGATACATAACACCTGGATCACTTGTATATTATGCGGTGTTTGGTGATATACTATGTTGTGGTGAGTACGGGGACGGCGATACGTAACAGCCGACTCACTTATGCTATTTTTGTGATGTGATATGTGATGGGGATTCGGAGCTTTGTAACTTTCTGGTGTTATGCTATGTTATGGCGCCATTGATGGGCGGGTGACCATATTTCCTGTGCCCTATGCATGATTTGTATTTTGAAAGTAATCAGTTTAATACTTTTGGGATATGTATCTGCCTTACATACTTCTGTTTTGATTACTACTCTGATTTACATTCTGTTCATTCTGCTTTACATATTCAGCACGTACTTCGTATTGACCCCCTTTTTCGGGGGCTGTGTTTCATGTCCGCAGGTACCGACGTACAGTTTGGTGACCCCGCAGCTTAGGACACTTTTCTGCTGTTTGGAGTGCTCCCCCTGTTTTGGAGCCCACTTTTGGTATACCCTTGTTCGTTTTTTTGTATATATTTATTCGAGGGTATGGCGGGGCCCTGTCCCGTCATATGATTCTGTTAGTCTGTTTAGAGGTTTGTGGACATGTATGTGTGTGGGTCGTGCCCAGTCTGTATGGTTAGATCTGTGTGATGTGTATGTTGAGCGACTTTACCTGCCGTGGCGGCTTTGTCGGCCTATATATGTATATATGTTGTTATGTTGACTCTGTCTGGTATTTGTTGGTATTTTTCTGAACACAGGATGATTTTGGATAGTTCGTAAAACAAAGGAAACTCTGCCGAATTTTTTTAAAAATATAAGTCATTTGGTTGTAACTCGGCTTTGTGACTGTGTCTGGGTGCTCAATCCGGGCACTAGTCATGGCTCACGGGGTTGGGTCGTGACACTTTCCTTGATTGATTGGAAGATATTTATACGAGAATTAGTACATATACAACTAGAGAAATAACTCGCGCGAAACGCGATTTAGACTAGGGCTACCAACACTTAATATGCACAATAGTTCTTTTGTTTTATAGAGATCTTGCATGACCTACTTGTTATAGACATACCTAAGCTTAATTCTGGACAAAACATGATAAAAAAATAAATTATTTTCAAATATTGAATGAAATTTATGATCCTATAAAATATGACATTAGCATTTATTATTTTAGATGGTAATATAGTTTCTCATGTAAAAAGATAAAGTACGTGGGGTTTTATGTATTATCCCGAGTGTATTTATAAAAAAACTCATGTTTATCTATGTATAATTCTGACTACTCAACTTCTGATGAAGTCGCAGATTAAATCTTCTAGTCTTCTTCCCATATCATGTCCATCTACTTCGGTCCGTTCAACTTTCAATACTTCATAACTGCAAGAATTTTTTCGCAACTATAAATCACCATGTTTTACAACTGGGATTAGAATATTGTTATTCCCTAAATCTCTTCGACTTGACCTCTTTGTTAGTCGATTTTCAAGAGAAGATGATGAGTATCGACTTAGTACACTCGTTGAAATGATGAATGTGCATATTACATTTGTTATATTCTTATTAGAACCAAAGTTTGCATTTTTTTAGAGTATAAATCTTAGAAAGCTGTAAACCTGATAAGGAATTTTCTCACTAGTATTTTGGTTCGTATCTTCAACCTTCATCTCTTAGTTGTCTCTGTGACTTTCGCTTCTTTTTTTTTCAACAAAGTTAACTTTTGATTGACCGTCTTTATCCATTCATATACATAAGTAATGGTTATATTTTCGAAGTCGCAAAAATATAATCACATCTCAAGGACCTATAAAATTGAAAGAAAGGTATGTAAGTGCGTACCTGTTCAATTTTAATCTTTGTTAGTTGGTAGGAATCAATTTCAAAATTCATAAAGAAGTAGAAACCTGAGAAAGAACAAATTAGAAATTCAATGAGATTCAAGCACAAAATTATGGTAGAAAATATATCGAAGAATAAATGGAAAAATTATAGCACATAGAAAATTTTGGGCGTGGAAGTTTATTGTTTAGAAATATATGTACTAATACATGGCTTATTTACGACATTGCGAATAAAAAGAACATCAATTGTCGAGATGTGAGATATATAAAGCGAATCCACATCCAAACCTTTAACTTCAGCATTGCTCTCAACATTTTTTAGTAAATCTAGGATATACCTAGCAGATTTGACAGGCCAACGTCCTTGGCCATTTGAATGACGATTCTTCGCCTGAGCAGTACGACCAACCCAACAACAAAAGCGTGTGAAGAAGAAGAAGAAGCGATGATTGCGTCTATTTAAGCATGTTTATGCTTATTCAAAGAAAATTAGCATGCCCTAGAGAAGAAGAAAACGATTCGATGGTTGCGTCTGTTTAGTCAGGTGTATTAGGCATAATTCGAGGTTAGAGAAGCGGAGAGGAAGGGAAGAAAGATTTTAAAAGAATAGGTTACGGCTGTTTATTTTATGTCAGTAGATGCCTCCTTTAGTTTTTTTAAAAAAATAAAAATATAAAGAAATAAATCAACTAATACTTAAAGAAGATGAACTAATTAGAGACCTAAATATTCTGATGTTGTTGTCGGTTAATTAATGATAGTTCAGCTTTTAAGGCAATTACTTGCTTTAGTGAATAATTCTAATATTTTGCCTCTTTGCTTTTTATTTTGATTGAGGTAGCCATGGGTCTATCATTGGCACCGGCAATTACTTGCTTTAGTGAATAATTCTAATATTTTGCCTCTTTGCTTTTGAAATGGGTTCATGTTAAAGCCAATTCCAAGCTTATTGTCAATGAAAATTATTTATAAATTATAACATATAGTGTAACATCCTATAAAATTACCAAAATATCCCTAGAACGGAGACGTGCGCATAATGCATCTTTCCAAGCTCGGATAAGAAATTCAAGACCGAATTTATGATCAACGCGGAAAATCAAGTCAGAAAATAGTCTCGACCCAATTTAAGAGCAACCGGTTGAAAAATAATTTTTATAAAATTTACCAGAAATAGTAAGGGTACGCAACAGGGCCACAATGCGAACCTATCGCGGACCCAAAATAGTGAGAGTACTCGACAGCTCTGCGATGCGGACCCATCGTGGACCCACACTTATATATTTCCTCAATTTTTAGATGGGATTGAATTTCTGAAATTCACAGGTGCGCGATAGGTTCGCGTCGCAGACCTGTTCCACCAAGTCTAAAAAATTTAAATCTTTTGAGAGGCATTCTAGACTTTTTTTCACCTCTTCTAAACTTAACCCATGACCCATATAGGTCATTTTGAGGAGGAAATAGGATCAAAAAACCCATTCTAAGTCTTTCTTCACAATACTTGAAAGTTAGGGCTTGAGAGAGAGAAGAAAGAAGAACATGAGATTGGAGGATTCTTGACGGATGATTTGAGGAACTTTATCCAAAGTATGTAAGGCTAAACGAAAGCAGAGAGAAAGTAACCAAAAGCTTGAGAATTTCTGGATTGCGGGCCAATTCTTTGAGGAAGATTGAATATTCTTCGTTCCAGGTATGTAAGGCTAAATTAAAAGCATAGGATTGTTCGTCCATGTGCCCCATAGATAGTCATAGATGAGTTGAGAGTCCATGAGTCCCCATATATGTTTTTTGAAATACTTTCTTGATTTTTTCCTTGAAAATTGTATCTATTACATGTATTTTCATATGTTGATGATCATCATAAACTTATTTTCTTGAATTGAATATTTTTCATGAGATATTGTATAAACCCTATATGTTAACTTTTGAAAGCATGCATGAATGAACCTACGAATGGATTCTAGAGCCTTGATGTGAGTATGATGATGGGAATCTTGATGTGAGTATGAGGTTGAGTTATTTGAGCTTGATGATCCTATGAGTCTTCATAATTGAGTTCTTGATGTTATGTCTAAACGACTTCTTCTAATTGATGATCTGAGTCCTTGAATTCTTACAGGAGAATTGAGTTAATTGAGATGAATTAATGAGTTAATTGAGTTTAAGTTAATTGAGATGATGAGAGTCTCCATGAAACTAATTGAGATGATGAGAGTCTCCAAGAGACCAATTGAGACGATGAGTGCCTTAATGAGGTTACTTGAGATGGCGACGAGGATTCTTATGAGCATTGAGTCTTGGAAGGAGTATCGAGCACCGAAATGAGTAAGAGTGAGTCTCACTTACACTCATTACCTACGTCGGTCCAGCGTAGGAGAGGATTGAACTATTACATCTTATAGTCCCCTCTCGAGTTTACATCCCTGAAATCAATAGAGGATGGCAGAGTTCAGATTCCTTGTGGATCATATTCGTTTGATACCTAGCAAGTACAGGACGGCTGTGGCAACATTAGCGTGATTGTTGTCCAATCCCTGGCTCATAAGTGGTTGTTGTCGGTTAAGAGAAACTCACAAAAAGTTCTCAAACTGAGTAATCTGAATTGAGATGAGATGATATGAGATAAGATGATGAGATGAGTTAAGATGAGATGAGTCCTTCTAAGATGAGTTTGATATGGTTGATGAGTTGATGAGTCACTTGTCTACTATTTATTCTTACTTTAGATAGACATTTGACATGTTGATTTTTATTATCCTTGATGTTGATTGTTGTTTCTATATTATTCTACCTGTTTCAATTTCACTCAACTATTTTACATACTAGTACATTTCAAGTACTGACGTCCCCTTTTGGACTGCATCGTATTATGATGTAGATACGCAGGTAGAGGTCATCCGTAGGCGAATGGTTGAGGAACTTCGAGCGTTCAGCATATTGGTGAGCCTCCCCTACTTCGGAGGATTCACTACATTATTTTCATCATGTTTTAGAGTTAGTTTTGCTTATATTTTTATTTTGATTGAGGTAGCCATGGGTCTATCATTGGCACCACCTAATAGTGATAAAGGTTTTATAGACTAGAGTCAGATGTTGATGTTGGAACTTGTGAGCTGGTTTCTTTCTACTAGCCTTTCATTATATTATTATTTGAGACTAGATGATTAGTTGTGCCCATTTATTCCTTATGTCTTCCGCTGATTTGTAGAATGTGTGAATGGACGAATGTGATAAGGCCAAGTGGTTCGCATGCGAACTAACAATAGTCTCTGGGTGCCGACCACGTCTTGAGTCCCCTCCCGGAACGTGACATATAGTATTTATATATGCAGTATGTATGAGATTTAACCATGTTTTAAGTCCACCCAACTCAAATGTACAATACAAGCCTTATTAGACGTCAATTTTGGAAATGAATTGGAAATGCTTGTTTTTCAGTAAGGCAACTAGATCAAAAGTCAATTTTACAATGTGGCTACCACAGATAGATTAAGCGTGGACTAAAACTTCTCATGCAATTAGATGGTAAAATACTCACATTAATTTTAGTGTCTCAAGAGATGTGTAAATTCAAAATGAATTAATAAGGTGAAAGGAGGGACATTGATATCCATGAATTTACTCATGCAACTACTTTCTCTTATAGAAAATCTTTTCACTAAATGTGTTCCATTCATTCATTTTTTTTAGTTGTCATAGTTTTTATTTTAAGAATCAAATAATATAATACCATGTTAACATGTATTTTTTTTATCACATAGATATGAAAAAATTCAACTTATGATATTTTTCATATAGTTTTTGAATATCTAAAGTTTTTTTTTTTTTTGAAATATCAAATTAATATATCCTAATTTGATTTTGAAATTAGTCAAAGTTATTCTTTAAAAAAAAATAACCTGATAACTAAAAACGAATAGAGGGAGTATTGTAATAAATTAATGAGGCAAAATTCAAATATTTTGTTTGATATACTCTATACCATTAAATGGTCCAAAGTTTCTTAAAAGGGAAAAAAGATACATTGCCGCATGAATAAAAATGCATGGGTGCAAACTTAGGAGTTTTGTCTTAATTAATTTCATGGGAAAGAGGAATTTAATTTCATCTCCTTCTCATAGAAGCAAATTCCATAAATTATTCTTGATAAGATCTTTTCCTTAATTTCACATGTTTATATCAAACTTTGACAAAACTTGGAAAACAAACTTTCATCTATTACAAGTTATAATCCTTGAATCAAAGTATAATTTGTTCATGAAGCAAAGTATATGTTCTTTTTCTCTCATGTTTATGTTAGCATATGCATTTGCATTGTTTTAGACTTTAACAAAACCTTGCAAAATCAAAGTTGTTTTAGCGAAAAAGCGCGAAAAATGGAAATGGAAATGGGACTCAAACTAACAAGACCCGCAAATGAATCCTCGTCTACTGAATTCCAATTTTCAAAAGACAGAGGTGGCCCTCTTTTCCAGTCTACAGAAACAGACACAATGTTCATCCTTACTGTCCATTTGAAAGGTCCATTATTCTCTTCATCTAACACATTGTAATTCTTTTCATTTTTCATGTTCATGTTACTTCAGGTAACAGTTTCTTTATCTCTATGAGATAGTTATAAGGTCTGCGTACATTCTACCCTCCCCAGACCTCATTGTGGGATTCCACTGGGTATGTTGTTGTATGTTCATTTGTACTTGCTTTTAATGTGGAAAAATTCTATATAGGTTATATGCAAGATGACATAAAGGTTGATATTAATGAAGAAGGGACTATAATTGCGATAAGGGGTGAAAAATCGGTTCAAGAAACTGTGATGGTAGGGTGGAAATTGATCAAGAAAGATGTAGAGATTAGAAAATTTAGCAAGGCTTTCAAGATACCAGATGGGGTTATCTTGGATAAAATTAAGGCTAGATTTGATGAGGATAAATCCATATTAACAGTTAAAATGCCAAAGAAAGTGAAGGGGATTCTTGGAATTGAATTTGTTGAAGTGAAGGAACATCAAGATTTGCCAATTGTAGCTGACAAGATTACTAAAAAGGTCACATTTAAAGAAGATATGGATAAGCCAAAAGGAGAGGAAAATCAAGAAAAGGAAAAAAAAATTGTGGAAAAACCACATGAAGTAGTCGAAAAACATGTTGTTAAGGATGATTTAATGTCAAATGTAGACTCAAATATCAAGAACAACGATACGATTCAAGAAATAAGAGAGCATTCTGTAGTTGGTGATAAACCTGAATCATCGAGCTCGAGGGATGAACCTAAGGATGATCATGTTAGTGAAACAACAAGGAAAAATGAAGATGAGAATGTGCCTAAGAGGAGCTCAAAAATTTGTGTGCCTATTGTTGCAGGATCAGCCTTAATATTATCTCTTGTTGTGTTGGTCATTCATCTTATCAGAACTAAGAATCAATCAGGGAAAAGAAAAGGTTAACAACATGAATGTTGTTTTTCTTACTTATTTCATTTGATTGTAAAAAGAGAGTTTGGTCATTACTAATTGTGTTGTTGTGAGTTTGTAATTGAGCCTAAAAAAAAACTATCATTATTATGAGCACTTTGTATCAATTTTTCTTAATTTTAATATTTTAAAACCTTAAATTTTTTAGCCTTGCTTGCAAATTGCACTCAAATCGAGAAATAGAAAAATTGAAAAAGGAACTGTTGATTTGGTTTAGTTTTTGAACAAGAAAAGGCAATCATAAATAGTTTGGTTTGGAACTAACTAAAAAAAATCAATCTCGGATCAAACAAATCTGATATTAAATATATATAATTTTTAAAATTATTTTAAATATAAAAAAATATTATTATACTATATTTTTTATAATTTTCTTTAACTTTGTCATGATTTTTATTTTAAACATCACATTTGAACTTACAATTTAAGTTCACTATTCATATATGAAATTATCCTTTTAATAAATAAAACATAAATCAAATTAATTTATACCCTATGTTCCTAATATTGATGTTTCATTTATTTTTAAGTAATATGCTATAAACCCAAGTCAATTTGATGACACATAGAAGCATAACAACTTGATCTCATTTGTTGCCTTTATGTCCAATGATAAGAATAATATAAATTTGATTTCTCATTTTCATTTTATAACAGTGTGAAAGTTTAGCAATTTAGTTGTGACTGAAGTGGTTTGACAATAGTTTCATCCAAGAAGTTTTGTGAAATATGTGGTTGTCATTAATGGTTGAAGTGTTAAATAAGTTTTGGGATAATTAAATTTGATTTCGTATTGTTGCCTTAAAGATGATTAACATCGAACATAGAATAAATTGAGAAATCTGAAAATTTTTGAAGCTCAAAAATTTATTTTTTCTTGATTTTATTTTATTTATTTATTTAAAAATTTTAATGTAAATAATTTAATTTGATATTTAAAAAATTAAAACTAACCTGATTCACCCCTACTACGATGTACGTAAATGAACAGATGCCAAAGAATTTTGGAAATATTACTTGGGTGAGTACTTTTTAAGAAATAATTACTGATTTTAGTAATATTTTTTATTTATTACCATTTATAGCAATATATAGCAATATTATGATAAATCTATATTTGTATTAAATATAAATTATGCATATATTATAAATGTATTATAAGTGTTTTAAATATTTTGTGATTGTTTGGTAAAAAATTGGCACAATATATACTAAAGTGTGTGATAAATGCATTATTCATCAATAAAACTTATATTATATATGTTTTATAAATAGTCCTCTATAATATATATTTAAACTATGTTATAAATATATTCATAATTGTTCAACAGAAAAAAATTATTATTGTTATAAATAATAAATATTTTTGTTTTAGTATATCTATGTAAGTTTTCCTAGACTTTCTAATTTGGTGATTTGGGCTTTATACATTTAAATCCTCCAAAGTGGAACATTAGGCCTTGGGCTTTTATTCTCAACCTACTTCAACAATCCACAGGCCAGGAGATAAGTTGTTAGAATATTATTAAAGGAAAAAATATATTTAATTGCATAAATATTTCTATTATTTTTATTTATTTTTCTTATATTCTTAAAAGAAATTACATAATATTTTTGTTAATTAATAATTTCATATTAGATTTTAAGTCGAATACATCTACATACATAATTTTTTTACTATCAGATGCACTCTAAAACATAAATTCATAGGGAGAGAGGCGAGCAAGTTGTGTATTCCAAATATATGTGAATCACACTAGATAGATGTATATGGGATACTAAATACATTTTAGATACATTCTGAAATACAAAAACCAAGGAAGAGAGATGAGGGAGAGAAGCGAGCAACATAGAAGAAAAGCAAGCAAGAGAGTCAGATACATGAATCTACTTAGATACAATATATTTATAAATTTATTTAATTTTGATCATACGATATACTTGTACCTGAACGTGCTAGATATATGCATTTGAAGTTTGAATTTTAGTAAGATTTGTAATATCAAAAATTCGAATGAAATAAAGTAATTTGTTCCTAAACTTGTAAAATTTTGTATTATTTGTCATTTTTTTAATTGTGATAATCTTAATAATAATATATTTTCCAATTTTCTCTTCAAATCAAATCCAAGGATGATAGCAATCTTGAATCTTCTTCAAACATATTATTTTTGGTCTAATTACTATTGGTGTTCTAAAAGCGTTTTCTATTTAGTAAAATTTTCTAAAAGATATGTGTGATTTTTTTTAATATTATTTTAGACAATATTCTCGTATGAGTTAGTTTTGGGGTTTAAGTTAGGTCAAAAATTAATATTTTTTATATGATATCTCCTTATATTGAACTTGGATAATCCCCCGTCAGGCCCTAATAAGCTAATTTTTGAATTGAGTTAGACACAAAATCTATTTTTTTACACACTAGCGAATCCTAGGATGAGTTTGATGTTAGGTGCACTAAAAATGCATCAAGAAGTATTGATCCATAAGTTTAGTGGTAGAGTCAGAATTTTCATTAATCAATGTTAAAATGTAGAATTAATAAATTTCTGAAAAAGCCAAAGAATATCAATATTTAATATATTATATAAAAAGTATTAATTTAACTATACATTATAATTTTTAGATGAAGTGATGCCGATTGACATCCCTTAAATAGATATGACTCTGCTACTACGTAAGTCTCAACCTTTTAAAAAATAAATAATTTAATATAATTATTTTTAAAATTCATGACAGATAATTTAAAACGAAGGGAGTACCACGTGATAAGAAGAAACAGAGATAACATGATAAGGTGCCCTAACTCATACTAAATGAAGAAAAAACTAATACTAGTAAATAATTGGGTCAAAGGATAGCAATATTACACATGATACAATCACCCCTCTTTTAGTGCCACTTTAGATTCAAAACTACATCCCAATAGTGGAATCTCTCTTTTTTACATTGCAAACCTTTTGCATTGTCTAAAGCAGCATTAACAAAATGGCAAACCACAAAGCTCTTTGAATTGCTAAAAACCCCACCACCTGCATTTCCAAATTTCAAAACCAAAAAAGAGTAAAATAATTAATACTTAAAAACATCAATGAGGAATAAAATTAGAATTAATAATAAATCTAATCAGTACCGCCATCATCAGCCTCCTTTTCTTTTTCATTCACTTTTGGGGTTATTTTTAATTAAATTCCCATGTGTTTTTTTTTTTTTTTGCCTTTTTTGGGTTCGTTCTTGAAATTTCCAAAAATCCTAAAAATCAAAACTTTAAGTTAGATTGATTTGAATCTCTTTTTTGTGGTTGATTGAATCTTTCAGATTTTACCTTTATTTGTTTATTTATTTATCAGTGTACATTTGAGTAGTTGTTTAGGTTTGCCATATAAAGCTACGGTAAAATCATAGTTACTAATTACTATCGTAGGTATATTTTCGATGGTGGAATATTGGTTGGTTATCAGGAACTAGAGATGTATTAATTAGTGAAAAAAGTATCAATAAGAAATATGGTGGAGTGGTAAGTATTCTTTCATATCTCAAATTCGAGTCGCATTTGTCAGAGAGCGCTTTACCACCAAATGTGAAACTTTTCGATGCAAATCCAAATTTAGTCAAATCCCAATATGAATATCGCATATCAAATGAAAAATCATATATATATAGTCCATAAAAAAAAAAGGTAATTATCCAAATTTGTTCGCATATCGATTATTGCTAGAATATTTAGACTGTATATAAATTTTCAACCAAATCACCTTGTTTTTGCAAGCTGCAATGTGTTTCTTTTATTTTTTTAAATCCTTTTCATTTATTGCTTTTGTCCTTTTATTATTATTTTTTTTAAATCCTTTTATGTCATTTTTCTCTTTTATTAGAAATGTTCTTTGCTAGCATCTCTATTATTTGTTTTCTTCGTTTTGATTTCATTTGTTGTCCATTTTTCTTTGAAATTTTTATTAATTAATTTATCTTCTGTTTTTTTACTTTTAAAAAAGATACAGATTAAAAAAATTAATTAACTAATTAAAAAAATATTATTTAAATACTTTTCTTAATAAATATGTCTTGCCTCATGAATTTATTTAATATAAAATAAGTGGAGAATCTAATAAAGAAGACAAAAGGATAAAAAATTAAAATGGGATAAAAGTAATAAATGAAAGGACCAAAAAGAGGAAAAGAAACACAATTATCGTATGCAAAAATAAGGTGGCAGGGGGATAAAAATTTTGGACCGTATGAATATTCTTACAATTAGTAATAGGTACGTGAATAAATTTGGATAATTATTTTCATTTCGATGAACAAATATGTGTACTTTTCCCATAATATTATGTCAATCTCAGTAAACGCTAATATAAAATAATTTTTGGAATTATTTCTCTCTTTCTTGAGAAAAATATTGGTCCTTAGTATATCCAAGGCTTTTTCTTTTTCTTTTAAGTAAAAATATTGAACTATTTGACCTCTAGAAATGAAAATTATATAATCATTTAAATGTCTCCCACAACAAAAATATGAAACATTTTATCCTAAGAATAGTCCAAAATTTCTTCTTTAAAAAGAAGTATATTATCTGGACCGCAGAAAATCAAATTAAGCACTTTCTACCCTAAAAAAGAAAGAAATCCTAAACCAACTTTACCACTATTCCTTATGCTTTCTTTTACCTTTTACTTTTTTGACATGATGACTCACTATTTTTATATGTATATACCTTAACCAAAATCAAGAATTTTGAAAATGATTTTAAAATATTTAATTTTTTATATTTAATAAAATAATCAAAAATCAAACAGTGTTCATAAATGAAGAATTACCTGTTGATTAGAAGAAGTTGGCAAAGGGCGTATAGTGGCAGAGTCTACTTCACCGGTGGGCAATGGAACCGCCGGATTACTGTTAATGAACGGAATTTCACCTCCTTTTTCCGGCACCATTGGCCCATTTGCAGGAAACACAGCACTCGGTCCAGGGCTAGGGGAACTCGCTTCTCGAGGCTGAAACGGCCATGGATACGCCGGAGAAGACGACATAAAGCCGCCGGACATCACTGGTGGAGCTCCAGCCGGTGGATTTTCCGGCGGGGAGGCAGGACTTGACGCCGGAATCGAGAATGATACCTTAATTGCTAGCTTTTGACCTTGTAAACATGCTGCATTGGTCCCATTGTTGAACGAGAAGTAAAAAACACCTGGCCTTGATGGGTGCCACTGCAAATTTATTCATTCATCAGAAGAAAAAAATTACAAAGATCAAAACTTTTTGCATGTTTTTGAACACCCTTTTGAATTCTTGTCCTGAATCTTGAAAATTTTTGAAGACTCTGGCTTGAAACCTAACAATCAGTAATTTCAAGCTTGAATCTTGAAATTAGTGGCATTTTCAAAAAAATTGAAACTTTAACACACACAAAAAGAGAAACTTAAAGAGGTGCTTACCGTGTAGGACTTGGAATCAGATTTAGTAAGAAGTGTAGCTTGAGTGAAATTGCAGACATTGAAGGCATTCTGGTTCTGGAAAATGTACACATTGTACTCATATTTGTGCTGGAAAACTGATTAAAAAAAAACAAATTTTGGTCAAGTGAAAAAGCTATCAAGAACAGGAAATGGTTCATAATATAAAGAAGACTACTTACTAATGGAATCACCAATGTGGACTGTTGGATTTTTCCACTGTGAAACTCCATCAACTAGTACAGTTGCACTTTGAGAAAGTTGAAAGATTAGAGGTGCAAGAATGAAGGAAAAAAACCAAAACCTAGAGACAATTGCCATACTGAATATTGGTGCTAAATTCAAAGTGCAATAGAGGAAAGGGGTTAAAGAGAAATAATGTAAGCATTTAAATGGATGAAAAAGAGAGTAGACAAGGAAAGAGGAGAAAATAGAGAGGTCTTAAAGAGAGTTGTCAGTGTGTTAGGCTTGTCACAGGAATTGTTTTGAATTTTTTTACTAATATGTGCTGAGAGTGAAATTTTGGGAATGTGGTTTTTTTTTAAGGGTATCCTCAACCGGAGGAAGTTAGGTCGGGATCGAACCTCGAACCTCTTGCTTAAGGGGTGAGGTGTTGAACCATTACATCAATCTTTGTGATTAAATTTTGGGAATGTGTTGCTCTCTCCTTGGGGTGATCCCTTCGATTAAAAAAAAGAATAACTGATTTAATTTGATACAAAAAATTTTAAAAATAAAAAATATTTTTTTATTATATGATTGTAAATCAAAGTTATATCAAATGTATTAAAATTATTTTTCATTTTGTGACTTTAAATAAATCGCATGAAAATTAAAATTAAAATATTACAAAAAAGGTCATTTTTTAAAAATAGACTAAAAAAGAAAGTGGATCATTCTTTATTAAACGGATAAAGTATTATTTATCCATATTATTAAAAATAATTGTTATAAATTACTTAGTGATTTATAAAATTAATTAAATATTTTTCATCTTGTTCCAAAAATTAATTTCTTTTTGAAAGTATAAATATTGTAAAATTTAAATTACCCTTATTAATTTGATATGAATAAGTCATATAAATAGAACATATCAAATAGGATCAACGGATCAATTGGTAAAATTATCCTTCTTATTTATAAAATTTTAAAAAATATGTAAAGAAAAAAGAAGAAAAATAATATGAGACGAGAGAAGTATTTATTAATGTTTACCAATACAAGTATTATTAGAATAATAATCAAAAACACATATGAATATTATTTTTCGCAAATTAACACTTGAACTATCAATCATTTTCTTTCTACTTAAATTATCACCATCTACTCAAGTAAATATATTTTAATATATAGATAATGATAGTTCAGGTAAGAAAATGTAATAACCTGTGATAGAGTAGGTAAGGAAACAAGAAGAATTAATAATTAAGGGGTAAAACTAGGGGAATAAAAACTAGTAGTTCAAATATGTATATATATTTTGACCAATTCCTCTATAGTTAATAAAGTTACTATAACAAATAAAGAATGTATGGCAATTATACAAAGATGATAATATAAATAATAAATATCAACATTTATAAATAACATTCTAGGTAAACATCACTAAAATTTAGCTACTTTAAATATAATAATATTAACTTAATAGCAATAAAATAGTTTTTTAATAATGATATTATTACTAAAAAATTAATTATGGAGTACTAAAAACTCTTGCATTTAAAAAAGAATACAGCACTCGGTCCAGGGCTAGGGGAACTCGCTTCTCGAGGCTGAAACGGCCATGGATACGTCGAACTTTATGATATAGTAGTAGTAGATTAGTATAGATAGTGGTATTGCTATTTATTGTGTTGTTGTTATTATCGTTCATTTATTTTGTACTTTTATTGCATGTCTTTATTAAATTTCATTTGTTGTCCACTTTAATTATTTTATATCTAGTATTTTCTGCTTTTAGAGATGATATTTTTTGAGTTGAGGTCGCTTGGAAACAGTCTCCCTATCTCTATGAGGTAGTGTTAAGATTTGCGTAAATTTTACGCTCCTAGACCTTACTTGTAGAATTTCATTGGATATGTTGTTATTTTACTTTTACATGTTTAAGACCACAAAATTAAATAATATTTTGATACATTTAACATAACTTTAATCTATAATTATAAAATTAAAAAATATATATTTTATTAAATTTTGTGTCAAATCAAACTAGATCTTTTTTTTCTGCGAGTAACAAATAATTTTTTCCTTCTATTTTTTTTTTTGTTTACAGTAAAAGTTGTAATGATTTTGTCTGCGGAAAATAAATAATTTAACAAACGGAAAGATGCTTTATTTTAAGGAAAAGTGGAACATGGAATTATGATGATTTTGGGTAGATGGTTATGAGTGATGATGGGGTTTATTATTTCTAAATGATTAGTTTTTTGTAATTATGAATTTATTACTCCATTATTGTCATTATAAGGGTCTTGGAGAAGCCCAAGTTTCCTTTGTTTAATACTTTGCTTGTGAAATTCTAGGTTTAGTTTACCTTTTACTAGGTTGTGGTTGATCACATGTGAATGCCTTGAAGCAATGGCTTATTAGTATTATGCTGATAATACTCCCTTCGTTTTTTATCACTTGACTCGTATTCATTATTATTTATCTCATAATTATTCTATCTAATAATCCCTACAAATAGGATGAAGAAAAAATAGAAGCCTTTTGACATGTTAAAATAAACAGATTAAAAAATGATAATTATTTATTTTTATGTAAAAGTCAAATAAAATGAAATAAAGGGAGTAATTTTTTTTAGGTAGAATCATTCACAATGTCAAGGTCTCAAAGGTGTTCATCAGAAAATATTGTGATGAAATCGAAGAATGAACTATTTGTTTGCAGACAAAGAAGGATTACTTGGATGTTAAGTATTTTTCACCTTCAACTTTCAAGATTACAAATTTGAGTTATCACATAAATGAAAAGATGGAAACTTCTTGAGAACAACAACAACAACAAAATTTCACAAGTGAGATCTGGGGAGATTAGAGTGTACACAGACTTTATGAGTACCTCATAGAGATAGAAAAGTTGTTTCTGGAAGACCCTCCGCTTAAACATATAGAGAAACTTCTTGAGAGAAGTTACAAAAAATAAAACTATTAGAGTAAATATTTAATTGTATTTAACTTTTTTAAAAGAAGGAAGATCATCGCAAGTTATTATACACCGAAAGATATGCTCCAAACTTTTTTTTTTTCAATATTTCATCCATATTTATTTATAGTCAAACAGAAGTTGTGTTTAGTCATGAATATTTTTTTTTGACTTTTTGTAACTAATTTTGAGTGAAAATACTTTTTGTTTATTTTTTAAGTTGTTGATAATCCAACACATTCCAAAAGAATTAAAACTAAAAACTTTCATAGCCAAAATTAAACCAAATTCTTGTGTAGTAGCTAGGTCAATAAAATAGGTCAAACGTACGTAAATCTAGAGCACAGTGAAAAAGTATTATATATGACTGGATTATAATGTCCACAAAAGAAACCCAAACTTGTATCTGCCACACGCATGAGACACTAGCACTACTTCGAAAACATTTGCTACTTTCTAGAAATGTCCAATAATCATATATTATATTTTTTTAATCAAAATTTTCTTTACCAAGTAGTAACATATGAGCACTAGAAAACGTTTAGATATTAACTAAGAAACAATTTTTGTGGGGGTAAAACATTAAAAGGATAAAAAGTCAATTAAGAATATACCAAGACAAATAACTATAAGACAAAAATAAGTACTGCTCCTAGGACCTTTTGAACTCTCCAATCTTTCGGCCTACTTTAAATAGATAAGTTAGGCAGAATACGGGCTTCTTTTGTTAATTTAATTTTCTGTTATACTCCTAAACATAAGACTTTATTAGGCTTAAATAGATGGACTGCATAGTTTTTACAGTAATTTAAATTGCAACTTGCTTCAATTAGGCACATGAACATATGATTAAATATTCCTATTAGCTATTTTCAACTCAAAATTTTGAAAGTTCTCAAACACTCACTATGTTAATAAGTTAACCATTTAAATGTCATCTTGTTTAGCTATATGCATTTTTTTTAGTATAACTTACAAAAATTTTATATTGAAATAAAAAAAATTCAATTTATCCCAACTTTTTTCATATTTATAAAAATCCGGTAAAATGTCAATTATGCAGATACACTGAAGGAAAAGAGACTCATACATGATTCAATAAGTAAAAATTCATTGTATTCCATTTCAGTTACAATTTAAACGGAAAGTAGATTCCAGTCTCTAAAATTTAGCTAAACAGATCATAATCAAATCCCTGGAATAAAGCAACAATGTGTTTCAAAAAATCAAAAATTTCCAATTATTCTTCATACTGTGACTTTCAGAAATTCAAAATAAAAAAGGTAGGTTAACTTCATCTTCCCAATTTCAATTTCATACGATTTCTTTTTGAAATTCACAGTAAATTACATTTTTTTCAACTTTCATGTACTAATACATATGGGTCCACCATCTTTTAGCATTAGGCTCACTCAATTAGAGCAAGAACAAGCTATCCCAATTTGTACAGGTAAGTTGTTTGATAAAATGCTGATTCATTGGGATAGTATTCTAGTTGTTATTGATGATGCTTCATTGGGATTGTTATGGGTTATTTAATTAGAAAATATAGTGATTCATTGTGTGTAGTTTTTATTTTTTATATTTCTTATATTTATGAGTTGTTTACAAATTTTTATGGTCATCCATTAAATTTGGTGATTCATTGAGACATAAAACATGACTGTTATATATTTGATGATTCATTGTGTGTATCAAACAAAGATGATACACCATGCAATGATTCATGTTAATTTTCTT
>DF362511.1:3953-16857 GCA_000787875.1 Solanum virginianum | reverse complement strand
TGCAATCATGTTAATTGATTGATTTTTTTGGAACATAAAACTCACTTGTATATGTTGACGATTCATTGGGTTTGACAAAATATGCATGACAAATAGTTGAATATTATTATGAATTACCATAAATATGCATTAGATTCATCATGATTATGTTAATTATTGTATCATGTTCTATAATTTTTTAGGAATAATATATTATTCATTCATATGTATAGTGAATCTAACAAAATAATATTGTATCATATGGTATGATACACTGAAATGTGTTTTGATGTGTGAAACTGACAAAATATGTCTTGGTTTAACAAAATTTTTTGTAACCGCTATATAAATACAAACAAGTTTTGACAAAAATGAATTAAGATATATGATACACATATTTTCATAAAATAATTTGAAACTGGTACACTTCATATGTTAATGTGGATAAGAAAACAAGCTATTGAGTTGATGTATCAATTAGCTTTCATTTATGATGAATCATTGAAATAAAATACTTTAACACATGTTTGATTCAATTCATCAAATAACTTATATAGGTTTGTACAACAATGGATCATATAGTATGATTCATTGCAATAAAATAGTTTAAAAAATGACTGATTCATTGCATCAGATATTTATACTTTAACCATGAATCTTTCAGGATGATTCATTGCAAGAAAATGTTTTAACACATAGCTGATTCAATTGTCCAAATAAGTATAAATGGTAGATGCATCAGACCCAATGAATCATCAACCTATACCAAACTTTCAGCTAAATTTTCAGCTACGCATTTCATCAAACACCTCACGTGCATAATTTTCTACTACCCCCAAAACTCACAAAAAATAAACGATGAAGGATCCATATGTATGAAATATGTGAAAGTTGAAAAAAAAAGAATTTGCCAATGAATTTCAAGAGAAACCGTATGAAATTGGAATGTGGAAGATAAGTTAACCTACCTTGATTTTGAAATTTAAAATTGATAATAGAGGAAGATGAGATGGGGAAGACAAGTTTTGATAGAATTCAAAGATAGGTAATTTTTTTGAAAATAAAAGACGTAAAATCAAGGAAGGGAATTTAGACAAAAAAGAAGGAGAAAATTTAATTTGCAGAAAAGGATTGAGATGTGAAGAGTTATGTATCAATAATTAGGAGAGAGAATAAGAAAATAAGGGAGTTTGGAGTTTTATTAAAATTATTGGGACTTTTAGAAATTATATTATAAGTTGCGTGTTTATGTAAAAAAATTTTTTTAATAAATCGTAAAACCTCGAATATGTTCCAATTGATGTTAATGTGTACAGCTAAAAGAGGAACATATTTATGTTGATGACTTATCTATGTAATGACATTTGAGAATACGCACACAGACCTTTTCATGATATGAATTTAATAATGTGTAATAAAAATAAGTTTTAATTCGAATATTTGAATAAAATTTATTAAATAAACTTAGGAGTTATTGGATGTATTCAACCTAAGATTTTATCGCTTGAGGGAAAAATCAAAGAAACACAGGGGAGCAAAGACAGGAATGGGGCAGTAGGAGATCACGCATGCAATTTAAGATTTAGCACTCTGCACACATGACTTTCGTCTTTGGTGTATTTGTTTGGAAATTTTGGTTATGAAAGCCCTTGTCTTGAATGCGTGAAGCATTAAATTTGACATTAATGATTAGGAAATTATTTGTTTGCTTCGAATATTTATTAAATTATCATGTAATTATATTTAAAATTTCTCATGTCTCAATTTGGATTAAATTAAATAGATCAAAATAAACTTAATTAATGAAACAAAAACTTTCGTAAAATACACTAGTATAGACGCTAATTACTCAAGACATCAATAATTTTAATAATTATGTATCTTATCTGAATTGTCTCTAGATATGTAGTATTTACCTCTAGATACAATGTATCTTGCCTCTCTTCCTCCCTCTTCCCTCTGCTTCTCTAGAATTGTATTTCACCATTCTATTAGTGTATCTAGTATCAAATATCAAACATGTACTGATGCATTCAGTATATCAATTTCATTTGGTATATATCCAATGTCAATTTCATATATCAGGCATAAAAATGCATTGAAGAAATTAGTGTATCTATGCATAGTTACAAGTTGCAACTGAGGGGGCACTGATGTATCCAGTATATCGATGATGTATATAGTGTATCTATGATGTACTCAGTGTATTTGTGCTTAAATTCATCTATTTGGTATCAAATTTGTGATGTATTCAGTGTATATGTGTAGATCATACTTAAAAAAAAAATAAAGACTAAAATATAAATATCTAAATACATGTATATGTGTGTTTAGTATAACTAGTGTAGCTCACGTGCATTGCACATGTGCATCACGTCAAATCGTTAATCGCTATAACATACATACTAAGAGTTTAACTACAATAAGAAAAAACATCATACACGTTTTTCATAAAATTTTAGAATTCTATTTAAAGAAAAAATTAGTATGTTAGTAGAAAATTTTGTTATAGTTTATATTGAATACCAATTTACAGTTCCTTTATTTAGATAAGGGCTGTAGAGTTGTATTCTGAAAGCTACTTAAATTTTTAAATAAACACATATATTCCTTCCAAGCAAGCATGCATATACACAAATAAAAATTGAAGTCAATAAAAATGCAAACAAATTATCAACCAGCATGCATATAATATAATATTATAAAAGAAGAAAAAATACTATTACCTCTAAACCCATCGTTGTATAGTGAAATTAGTATTGGATTATAGAACTTTAATGTTTCATGTGTTAGTTTGTTTTAACCTTAAATATAAGGTAAATTGTTCATAGAAAAAGTTTAACCTTTTTTTGATATTTTTTGGACAGCTTTCAGACTTTTTTTTAAAAACTTTTTATGTGTGTATGTGTGTTTAGTATAATTATGCCTTAACTAGTGATCCTTCAATGACATTCTAGTTCAACAACGTAGTAGAAACAGGGGGAGAGAGGGAGGGAGAGAACAAGGGGGAAGAGAGCGAGCAGGAAAAAAAAACAAGAAGAAAGAGAGAAAATATATAATTATTTTAAACTATAGTGAAGTATAATAAAAATATGATAGAGATACTTGTCTATAAGGCAGATTTTCTGAATGAAGATTATTAACCCACTCAAATATATACGAGTTAAAAGAATTATAATTTACGAGCTAATTTTGACATTCCTTTATAATATCATTTCCTAGGATTGTGAGATTTAGGTGAAAGGTAGGGCTAGAAATGCTAATATATGTAATTATGTATTGAGTGATACGACATGAGTCGAAATTGAGTAAAAAAAATTTCCTTGTATATTTTTAGTTCCATTTTGAAAAATCTTTCCCTTTAGGCGGGACCTAGGCAAAATTAAATTAATTAGCATCTCAATACAAGCGACAGATTGAGGGGACTAAAGTATTTACTTTTCCTTTAATCTGGGACATCCAGAGGTCCGAAGGGCTCAATTATGAGTGCACTCCCAAGTAGCAGGGACTACAAACAACTCTCTCTTTCTTTACTTCACTTTTCTGCTACAAATTTTGACAAACGCAAATCATTAACATCCTTGTCCTCTTTAACACTGGCAGCCCCAACAAACATGACACCTTGTTGCAATTTGAGGTATTTCGACAATCAACTCCTTTAAAAAGTACTGCGCATTCCATCAGTAGCATCAACCCATCAACTTCCCTTTCTTCATTTTCACCAAGCAATAGATGAGCCACGCCAAATATTGTACAGCCGTATTCCCAAATTGCAACAGATTCATCAAAAGACCACAACACAGGCACAAGGTTACATACAATGAGTTTATCGTGTATGTCAAAGCACAGGAGTAAAGCATAAGACGATATCAACATCAATCTTGTGAGCAAATGCTATAACGAGCCATTGACCAAAAAGTACAAAATATTTAGTCACTCATTCCCATGCTTGCTTGTATCCATTCTAACAAGTGAGGCATTTGCATTCTAAACCCCCTGTAACTATAACTAACTAATAAGTGTTCTAACTTCGATGAACTTCCTCCCAACTAGATAAATATTAAATCCCATTATAGATTTTCCAGGCCACGATACTATACGATATTGCTCTTTACAAAGGAAGCACTAACGCTCAAAAAGAATCACCATCTGCTAAATTATCCATCCTGATGTTTAGCAGCACTTACCCCAGCATGGTTAGGCTCCTTTATTCTTTATCTATATCAGAAGGCATTCATTTTTAAACTATGCCGGTTGCAAAATGATAGATTACCACTGCATGGAGCAAACTCTTCGCAGGACCCTAGGTGGTTTTCGCTTCTCCACAACTGGAATCACTTTCTCTAATAACTGCGGGAAAAACAACGTCAAGAAATGTTAAATGTGCTACCATTACTGTTAGTAGTTCCATAGCAGAAAAAAATTGCCCTTTTCTCAGTCATGTTGCTAATATATTAATTTTACACAAGTACATTGCTAATGCTACTCTACCAAGTACTAATAAGCTTAATGACAATGTCAAATATTAGCTGCTTAAACAAGCCATAAATTTAATGCATACGCAAACAGGGACGCAGTGTCGCACAATATTAACTTATTACCTTACAGGTCAAAAATGACTACAAAATGGATCTATTGCTAAAGAAAAACAACCACCATAATAGAGGTAACAATTGCTCTATCATTCCATGCAATTTCTTTCCACCCCATCGCAACCCAATATATGTCGAGGGGGTGAAACATATGAGGGCCATAGCACACAGTACAACAGCCTTATTTACGTGAAAACAAGAAGAAAGCCAAGATTCACTTCCACTAGGAAGCTATCGCGCTCCATTCAGCACAAATCTAGCATGACCATTCACTAGACAGTCTCTAGTTCTTCTCATTCAATTCTTTGTTGTATTTGAAATAATTAGCGAATGCCAAAATTTAGACTTCTAATTCCAAAAAAATGAAAAGGAAAGAACTTATGGCTCGTTGCTATATATATTCCCTCTAGTTGAATGGAATATGGACTAATGTTTGTCCAAAAGGGAGCTCAAACAGATGGAATTCTGCGAATGACATGGATTATAAATTCTTTTCTATTACCGACCTTTGAATACTAGAAGAAAGTAAGGGAGGCCGTATCTATATTGCGCACTTAAAAAGTGAAAAGAGTCTATTATCAAATGTCACTGAACATGTTTTCATAAAGAAATTATTACTTTCCTCTTTTAGAAAAATACCTACAGATTTTGGTAAAATGTGAACCAATCCAAAAGAGCTTGTGAATTTCAGAAAATGTAGTACTATAGGATTCTTTTGGAAAACAATTTATAAGAACATCCTTATGCCTTAAAACACCTTTCCTGACACTTCAAATGATCTTTCAGAAAAGCTAATGACACCAATGTCAACAGATAATTTCAGTTAAAAGGTTGAATCAGCAAGCTGGAAGAGAGGGTGGATCAAACACTCTAGTTCCTGGATAACCATAATCTTATAATAGCTAGTCAGTAAATCAAAGTTATGCCAGATCCAGTTGGACCAAAATGTAGCTACCCGAAGAAGATCTTGATGTGAATGGATTTACCAGTTGAAAGAGTCCCATTATAATTGACAAATCTGGCGATGACGTCTTTCTAGTTCTTTTTCTCTTTCAGGCGTTTTTACCTGCTTGTTACTGAGTATTTTAATTGGCATTCATTATTAATTATTCCTATATACTCACTTTATTTTCCATTTTCTCACATGATTGGAGCTATTTATTGACTTAAAAATACACTTGAAGAGTTGAAGTCCTTTTACCTCATAGCATATCGTACAGAAATGCAAAATGAATGTCCATCACTAGGGGTGGACACAAATATCGAAAAGCTAAACATAACTAATTCGGTTCTTTAGTTCAGTTTCAATTCTATTTTTTCTAAAACTTCAGTATCCAGTTCTTTGGTTAAGTTTTGATTCTATTTTTTCTACAACTTCATTATTCAGTTCGGTTCTCAGTTATATGATCCCGACCAAACTTTAGTTGTTGGAGCATTAAATAGGATCTTAATGATCTTCCACATACGAAGTAAACATAATAAATACATGATCTTAATTGACAGATCCTACAATTCTCTCGAGAATAACTGATTATTTAATAAGAAAGTGAGATATAATTTCAGATTTTTTCAGAAGTAACAAAAAAATAACAAAAGTAATCTACATACAAGAGTCTTGCTACTTGATCAGCACATCAAAAAGCACAATTTTATTTCTAGCAAATAACTATTCGAAAAATTACAACTCCTTAGGTTCTCCATGATTTGAGAGAAAGGTTGAGAAGATTGGTTAATAATTCATCAAGATAAGAATACTTGAGCTAATTAACTTGATTGATTAGATGAATATAGACATTTTAAGAGATAATACAACAAGTATTGGAAAATGAAAGCAATTCCAAGACATCAAATAGATATAGCTAAAGGAAATGAGAACTAAGTCCTCTCAACTACTCCATATGATGAACTAAATAAGACGTCATCCATTTAACATAAGCTGATTCATTGTGCAATTTCTATATCTCTAATGTATTAACTACATGAGGGACAATGAGTAGTTTGTTTAGTTTATAGTATGAGAAGATTATAAGAGCCAGCAATTTCAGCTCACATTTATAAAAATCAGTCCACTTAACTCATATTATAATGAGTTGGATCACTTATATTTCAAATGGATGAATATGAGTTTGAATCTATTTCTAAACCATAAAAATATGGACAGATATGGCTGTCCATATTTTAACTCAAATCTGTCATCTCATGGGCCCAATCTCTATTTACATTCTCAAGATAAAATTTCATTGAAAAACATTGACCAACAAACATATTCAGTTTTTTATTCAAATTTACTTATAAAATCCACCCCCTACCCCATTATCCCCTATTACGCCTAATCCACCCCACTAAACTCCATTATTGTCAGTTGTTGCATAGAGAAAATGACAAAGTGTATTTGGGATGGATTCAAAAGTAATGTTTTAATCATATTTATGAGCTGCTTTTGTTATCTATATTGTTGAAAGTGCACCCCTTTTCTTTTCATCAGATATTGTCGGTTGTTGCATTGTTAGATTATATCGATAACACATATAACCTGATGGATCTTTATTGATCAAGCAGATCGCGGTAGACCACGTAAAAGCACACATTTTAACTATTTAAAGGCTAAATATAGAGTTAATTACTTGTATATCAATTAAATCTCTCTGGGGCATGATATGCTACAGCAGTAGTTTTTTTAAATAATCTTTTTTCCTTTATTATTTTTTACTCATTCTTCTTTTTTAGTATTTATGAAGTGATAAAGGCCACTGGCTAGACATTAGACAATTGCAGAGAAAGAAATTAGGGCATCAATTGAAAGTAGAATATTTCATTTTGCAGATTGCATACAAAGAATATTCAGCTGACTAGTTTAAGGTTTAAGTTTTTTGGCTTTAGGAGCTTAAAGTAGCTTAAGACCATTTTACCCAATATATATCTTACTCAATCCAAATTTTAATCATATTTGTATAAATGGATTGCAATCCAATCCATTTTCAATAAGCCCATTTGTCATCCCAAATCTAAACTTACATAATTCATCCAATTCACTTGATATTTTAATGGGTTGAATCATGATTTATTTGTTGAGTTGACCTAATAAATTTAAAATAACATTAAATAATTAGAAACAAAAGGGAGCTGAAGTAATACAATTTACTATATCAAAAGATAACTTGAACCAGAATAAGCCATAACTAGAAAATGGGAATATATTCAACAACCACCACCACCTAGTGAAATCCCACTTCATAGGGTCCAGAGAGGGTATAATGTACGCAGACCTTACCATTACCTCATGGAGATAGAGAAATTGTTTACGAAAGACTCTCAGCTTACGTGAATCAAACCCAAGTAAAATTAAAAGAAAACAATGAAGCAGCAAAGTCTACACGCTAACAGTAAAATACTAATAATCAGACGCAATAACAACAAATGGCAAGAACTACAAGTAACTAGTACTACAATAGACCTTAACAAGACTAAACTTTTGCACCGCAAAACAACCTCTACACTAATTTGCGACCTCCACTCCTTGCTATCTAGAGTCATATCCTCGATAATATAAAGCTATGTCATATCTTGTCTAATCATCTCTCGCCAATACTACTTCGACCTACCTCTACCCTCCACGCATCCCTGACAACCAGCCTCTAGCACCTCCTCACTAGGGCGTCAGCACACCTCCTCTACACTGTCCAAACCATCTCAATCTCGCTTCCAAACACCTCCAAAACGAGAATATATTCATTTGAAAATATGCTTGTTTGAAATCTATCTTGTTTCCCAAGTTTCGTTCAAATCTAATTCTTTTTTCTTAAACATGAATTTATTAACAAATAAAATAAAAAGAACACAACCCTATGACACTAAAGCATTTGATAGCAGCAAACTAGAATAATGTGACATGAAGGAAGAAGAAAGGAAAAAGAATAACTACAAATATAAATATGACTAATGCCTAGTGTCTAGTAGTAACCGCAACAAAAAACACAAAGATCTAATGTTGTTTGGCTTTAAGAGATTAAAGTGGGTTAGAACCATTTTACCCAATTCATATCTAACTCAATCCACTTTTTATCCATATGTGGATTGCAATCCAATCCGTTTTAACTTAATGCATTTTCAATCATCCCAAATCCAATCTAATCCAATCCATCAAATTGCCACCACTAATTATAAATTAAAATATAAGCAGATAATAATAAAACAATGCAAAAATTGATGAACGGTAGGAGGAAAGTAATCTTTAGCTACAGTGAATTTCTTGCAGCTTTTCGATCAGTCACACCTTTCAGTGTAACTTGCCAGAACCAGCTATGTTTGCATTAATAAATAACTTATAACGCACTAATCAGGCCCATAACGAAGAACCAAATTAGAAACAAATGAACTTCGGTTCAGTACTCAGTATGCACTAATAAATAACCGAAGAACTGAACACTTACCCCTATTTACCACTATATCTTGTTTTATCTACCACATATGCATTAGTGAAGCACTCATCTTCCATTGAGCTAGAATTCCTCATTGTTCAAGTATCAACCCACTGGGGTTCTTTAGCCATCCAGATACTTTGCAGGCATTGATGTAAATTATGTAATATATGGCTAGAAACAAATGGGTCATGTGGATGAATCTTTGCAAAAACTCTCTAATCAAAGTGCTTGACATAAGAAAAAACAAACCATTCAACCGCAATATATAGGGAATAGAATAGAAACAGAAGTTACCAGCTTATAATGTGCTCGGGTTCGTTCTACCTGAAAATTACAGATAAGTACTTGTGTTACTCAAAGAATAAAATCAACAAAATAATTACATATAGAAATGCAGATGAACACATATTGGAACTATTAAGTGCCTACAGAATGTAACAGCACTGCTCAAACTTGATTATCAAATGTTACAGGAAACCTTTTCTAGCTAAGATAAGTTCTCGCCTCATCACCAAGCAAGCGTGCACACACACCCAAACCCAATAAAAAACCCTTTACTAATAAAAATGCCTATTCAAGGACCATGAAGAAGCAATGTTTACTCAATGTATCAGTAAAAAAATACTACTTATAAGCCAGGATTTTTTGTAACCAGTGCCATATTTTAAAATGAAAACAAATAAATAAAAAAAGTAAATTAAAAAGGAATAAAATAAAATAAAAGACAACCCACGTATATTATTACCAACTCTTCTCTACGTTATTACCAACTCTTCTCTACGAATTTTCGTTTTTTGAATGTACCAGATATTAAACCACCTCATTAAAAAATAATACTATACACTTCTATATAGGGCATCAAACAATCACTAAATAATTCATTATTCATCTAATTATGCAAGTCTTTCTTAATCAATATCATTGACGAGAAAGAAGATGAAAGGAAATAACAAAAGAGAAAGCATATAGCAGAACAACTGGTCAGGGAAGAATCAACATCCTTCTCAATGCGTCAATACGCTAAGGTTTCCTGATGGTACTCTGGAGTAATTGGTTCAACGTTTTGTTAACTACCAAGCAGTTAAAGGCTCGAACCTGGACATGTATCACTTTGTACATTGAAGCACAAAAACTTTATAACACTATATGAGGCCACCAAGATTACAACTCGCGACACCTTCGTTGAAAACTAAGGCGCCCTGACCAAATGAGTTGTGTGGCTCTTTGTGTTGCAGTGTCATTTTACTCAATTTATCCGCTATATCTGTTTTGGTTTTTAATTATATATCCATATTTAGTAAAAATATCCGACGAACCGGTGTCAAGTGACACTGCTTGACCTAAGGTAAATCGCTTACAAGGAAATCACTCATTACTTCTATCTAGTCAAAAAATTATATTTAAAAAATTCCAAAGAAAGCAACTTTAATTTTCATGAGACAGCTCACCATATGAAAACAAACAGTATATGATTATATGCTTTCAGCTACTATCTAGCTAACAACAGAATAGGATGTAATATTTGATGCTCATACCATTTTACAGAAGGCTAGCTATCCCCAACAAATAATAAGCAAAAAGTTTTTTAGGCAGTCAAAGCAGAATACAAGAGCAGCGTTGAATTTCCACTTCAAGGTCACCAATACATCAATATTCCCAAAGTATTTTTATAGTCATACTAATATTCCATTTGCATACATTGGTCCATTCCTATGCCTTTGGAAACACCCATAATCAAGGGGGTTTTCAGTGGGCTGCAAAAGGAAAAATAATTTCCCCGTACAAATTATATATGATTTATATTACAATGTTTCTTTTTTTTTTTTTTACGACAAGGGAAATCCGCAGCTGCTAACCTTCGGGTGCACACAGGATAAAACACCTGCTCCTATGCAATAACTCGCAAACTACACAAGAGAGGTAACATGCACTAGAAAATCTCGGTGCAACGAGCTCGACCCAGAAGGCGAACTCTTGCTTTTGCTGGCAAGGGGTTTCAAACTTGAAACATCCATCAAGAAAGTCCCAAGCGCAAACCACTATGCCACCCCAAAGGGTTAGTACAGTGTCTTATTTGCAACATAAAAGTTCGCATTACTAAGGTAATCTCGGAATAACCAACAGCTTGTTTTGGAAGGTTGTTACATGTCATATTGTATTGTAACTAACAACAATGTTTATTTTGATTGTTACTTAAAACTTTTATTGTATCGTATCATTAAATTCATCATTAGGTAAATGTGAAGCGACCAATTTGGTCGTCGCTACCCTTTTTCCTGTCATTTCGTCTTTACTTATTATTTGACAATCTTATCTTATCCTTTAAACTACCTTTTTATAGTAGCTCTACTCCATTTCCTACTATTTCTCGCAGGTTTATCTTACAAATTGTTGATGTGTGACATTATGTAACGACGAAAAAAGATACAATCTATCCAATCACTGTATTCATTAAAACAAAACAGTATAATACAACACAGTACAATACAACACAACACAACATGTTATATTATGAAACAATACAAAACAACCATCCAAACAAGGTATGATCCAATACAATGTTTGATTTAGGTAAACCCAGCATAGCCTAAATTGGTTTTCAGCATTTAATAATGTATTATTAATATTGTCATAACATATATATGTGAATAGAATGTAGAACAAGAGTACATGTATTAACAATACCTCGATAAGAAGTATCTAAAGGCAAAAATGTTTTAAATTAGACAAACCCAGTATAATCGTATAATTATTCCATGCACGAAAATCCCTGCACTTTTTCACCGCATAATAATTTCTACGATAAATTGACGCATTAGAATCCTTGTATTGTGGTCACTACATAACTAGTTCGTGAACAACCCTTAGTAGTGATTACAACATTTCCTTTGTCACCATTTCATATGACTAACAAGTACACCCTAACATAAAAGTGTGTTTTAATATGACGTACAGCCATCAAGAACACAAAACAAAAAATATGGGTTTTTTTTGTTTTTTTTGCAAATAATAATACCTAATTCACTTGGAGAACTGGAACCAACAATTTGCCACGATAAGTACTTGTAAATGATTAATAGGCACGAGGATAAAGATGTAAGGATATCCTCGATCAGACAGTTAACACTTTGAACTAAAATCTTTGAAATAAGTGAAACAAATACCGCTATAATCTTCCTCTAAGAAGTAGCATCCTGCGCTAGCAGCACTACTGGACAATCCAAGACTCAATTTTTCTTTTTACTTGGGATGTTTTTGAAGTGCTCATATTTTTTTTAACCAAAAGTCGCGAAGATTGATTTTCATCAAGTTCACATAAGGAAGACATCCCCCTCCTCAACCAACCTCCTTGTTCACCTATTTCATTGTTAATGTACATTTATTAGATCTAAAAGTTAGTCATACAGTGCACTGATGGAGACAACACATACTAATTTGAAAAATTATTGGAAAAATCAAAATTTGCAGCTGCAGAATCAGAATATTGATGTGTTGTCTTTAAAACGGTAACAGCTGTGGCAGTAGACAAAAGACAATCTCTTATTTACTATGTTAAGAAGCTGATATATGATATACCTAAAACCTTCATTCTCTGAATCAATTCAAATTCCCAGCACAAGCCATGCAAACAGGTATTTTTCCATACACTTCTTATGCAAATAATTCAATTGTCATCTTAATTTAAGATAGGTCTAAATACCGAAAAATATCAAAACACATTACCTTCTCTTGCAATAGCTGTTCATTCTCCTCCTCTAATTTAACAGCTATTGACTCAAGTTCCACTTGATAAGCCTATACTCACGAACATAGATCCAAATTCAGCTAACACAATCAAAAAGCTAGAATAGATGAAAAAACTAATATGATCACTACAAGCAGCTATATTTACCTGTTTCCGCTCTCTAGACC
>DF362512.1:18961-42556 GCA_000787875.1 Solanum virginianum | reverse complement strand
TACACAAGAATATCAATATACCACAATTTGGGTCCATACAAGCTTAGCTTTTCACAAATTTGAAATTTCGATCCTTAAGCTTCATTCTCAACTAACCATTTATATTTTCTTGGTCATTTATTCATGATAACACCTTATAATACAATAGAAACCATTAATTAAGCTCAAAAGATGAATAATCAAAACTTACCTCAAAACCCTCTCCAAGACCTCAAATCTCCACCCACGAGTTTCTACGGGTTTTCTCGACAAACCAAACCTTCTACGACTCTTGGGGGTTCCCGTATACTAAGCTCTAAGACTTAGAATTGAAGAAGGAAGCAAAATCGCAAAATTTTTTCAAAAATCACTGTTCACTCGAAGCTGAAATCACTGTAGCATTCAGGTGCCAATTTTTTCTAAGTGTCAAATGTTCCCCTTTCCTTGTATATATAAACCCATAAGTGAGTATGTGTAAATAATACACTTGGCCATCTTTTGTTACAACTTATAATGTATGTATAAGTAAATAAGACACATGTCCCTCTTATTAAATGCAACTAATATATTTGTCACACAACTTGGACCAACCACCACAATATACTTTGCAAATTTCTAAACACATAATTCCTTCACTTGTGAATACCAAAGAAATATTTAGTAACTAAAATCTTGTAAGTGTACACTTGTACATATAACATGTCCATAACTTATATTCGCCAACCCTTAACAAAGATCCCAATAAAAATTCAAATTTCTCCATAAGCACACTTAGTTGTCAATCACCCCGAAAATGACTCTAATGACATCAATTGATAACCATGGTACCAAAACACAAATGTGCGGGCTCTAACAGTCTTGACGAACACTACATCCTCATCAATCAACTTCTCCACTGATCCATCCAACACCTCCATCAAGACCTCCTTCTAAGCGAACTTATCCTCCACATTACCCATAATGTCAAAGAGTTTTATGGCACTAGAGCCACCAACACATCTCCTCAACCTAGAAACAGGAAGAATCGAACAAAACCATAATCATATCGCTAGGCAAATCCTATCCATATGCAACCTTACCAACTTCTTCTGCATCTTACAAGGACTAAAAACCATAACTCGATTGTCAATCTTCAATACACCTAACCCACTTGCTACCATAACCATCATCTCTCCCTTGGGAGACAACCCCCACTCTATCATCTTCTCACCCAAAACTTCTAATTCTAATAAGGCGGAATCAAGGTCTTGCTTAAACTAGACCTCCCCAACCAAAGAAGATTTGGAACCATCAAAAACACTACACTACGATTCTCAACTTCCTTTAACCTAACTTCCAATCTAGCCAACTGAGGGACCCCACTAGTTGCCTCCTTATCACCATTACCACAATGTTAGGCTACCCATAGGTATCCTACTTCAAGCGTCAACCATTTCACTAGCCTCAATGGGGAACTTAATGCACACTCATATCATAATCCTTAAGGAGTTCTAACCACTTTCTTGTTACCCGCAACTCTCATCTTCCAAGACTTGCAATGCTACCCCCAAATAATTCACAAGCTCTAAAAAATCAATACCATCACTATAGACTACCACAAACATAACAAAGTAGGGTTCTAAGACCCTATTCATGAGCCCAATAGACACAACTGGTGCATAAGCCAACCAAACAACTCCACCAATATTCAAAATGATCATTCCTAGCTCACAAAGGCACTTAGGGATATCACCCACCCTCCTCCACACTTGAGAACAAAACCTGAACCCCAAAGTAACCTTAGAGAAGTGACTAACCCATTGTAGTAATTTTTATCTTACAACTCATCAAAATCCATACCAAATAGATCGACCATCCTTAACTATCATATTACAACCTTACAGGTTCTACACTCATCGAAAGCATGTTATGCAAGTAGTCCAACTACCCCAAAACCTCCAATCCATCAAGCTAAGCCATCATTCCACAAGAATACTTCTAATATGCATGTACATATATTCAAAGAGGCAATAGTCATGTTCTTTTCCAAATTATTTCAATGCATAATTAGGCTTAAAAGCCAAACACCATTTATAACAATTTTAAACTTAGGTTCAAATGCCAAAATCATAATATCATAGTCATAATACTCATGTATAGGAATAGCCCATGCATATACAAAATAGTGCAAGCACCCAAAATGCTTAAAGAGCCAAAATCAAAGACATATATGTGATCACAATATTGTCATAACTAACCTTTTATCAAAATCATATCATAAAATGAAATTGGGCATACCCATAACATAATTTGTTTCAAAATAATTCATGTACATGAATGCATATGCTATGAACAATAAGGAAATGATATGGGTAATTAAGACTCCATTTAAAATCAATATTTGTAATATGAAGTTGAAGTGAAAAAATAATTAATTCCATATTTAAATCCATAGTGTAATCTCTCATGCATAAATGATTTTAATAGGGGAACATGCATACTTATAACTTCATAAACCCAAAGTAAATCCTCATATAACGGTTTAAATTACATTAAAATTATCAAATAAACACTACCCATGTATCAATAGAATTTTAGAAATCATAGTATTCAAATCCAAAATTATAATAAGTAAAATCCATGTAGGTTTTCTTGAAAATAATTTTAGGTCTCCTTGATTGGAAGGGATCAAGGATTAACTCACATACACATGAATCCTACTAGCACCAAGGAATAACACAAGGAATAGCAACTCCCGGACCTATCAAATCATCCTACTCAAAACGTCGGTCACAACATGACCTTACTTAGGGTCAACTAAGTCATAGGAGCAACAATAGGAACCTACTCACAATCTCCGGTATTAGCCCACTAAACCCAAGAGGCTCCTAATATTCGATGAAGTCAAATGTCTAGGCTAATCTCTAATCACCTTCATCTTACTAAGGTCCAACTTAATACTATTACTCGGCACCACACAACCTAGGAGGGTAACTTGTTACCACCAAAATTCTCATCTCTCCTGCTAGCACCCAACCTTCTTCCTTAGACTTGTAGTACTACCCTCAAATTACTCACATGCACTACCTCCTTAGGGAATGAACCATATTATCATCACCAAAACCACCATAAAGCTATTAGAGTAGGGACTCAAGATCTTACTTATGAGACTTGTAGGCATAACCAGTGCACTAATCAAAACCAAATACAAAGGACATTCAAAGCCTCATCTACCACCACCAACAATTCTATTACAAAGCAACTTAGGTTCAACACCGCCAATTCTCATAAGATAATAAATGCAACCCCTTACTGATCAATTATACCTTATGACAAGAAATTGACCTACCTCTCCTGATACCATTTATCAACCCCCACTCAAAGATGGGTTCATTAGAGTATCAGATTCTAACTCTACGGGTCCCATCATCCATGGAGACAACATGCATGCAACTATTCCATCCCAATTACAACATCAAGATCTACCACATCAAATTCAACAAGCCACAAAGTGAGATCTAATGCAATACAAACCTGGATCAACACCTATGAACTTTCTAGCAATAGTATACCCAACCAAGAGATTAGACACCAAGATCCACATAATCACTTGGGCACCCAAGAAGCCCCACCATCAACTAAAAGAATAGATGAGAAATAGTGAAACTTGGATCCATCAAAATCAAAACCTTCTACTTACCTTCCCGCTGAGGATTTATCAACCTAGTGCTCTGATACCATCTTTGTCATGACCCAAGCCTAGGGCCTAGATGTGATCGGCGAATGGGGAACCCGAAGGGACCCCAAACAAGCTTCATAGCATCTCGTTACACATCGTTGGTCACGAAAGCAATGTACAACAACGTAAGAAACATAAATAAGGGGAATTAAGACTATGGGAAAGAGAATGATTTACACTTAAATAGCTTGAATATCATAAGTGAGTTAAATCTCAAGCCTAATATATAACATATCCAACAACACCTCTAATACATAGATAAAAGCGGGGGCCAAGACAAGCAACCGGGCTTACCCTCATAGTTATTATATATATAAAAGAAAGATAGTCTTAGAACATATTATAAAAGAATAGTCATTGTCCCCAGAATAGAGGATTCACCAAAGGCTAACTTGAATAATCTATCTAGCCACATGAAGAATCAATAGGAGCTCTGGTTCCTACATGTTAACATCATGTAGGCATAGAGTATGTATTAGCACATTTGAATGTACTAAGTATGCGGGATGCAATGCAACAAGAGATAAGCTTCATAATCAATATGCATAACATTAGACAATAAGCATGATATAGTAATATGACAAGTATGATCAATGCATAAGTAAAACACGCTTCAGTAACCCATGCTAATATAGGATATCAT
Organism: Solanum virginianum; assembly: GCA_000787875.1. NCBI lineage: Eukaryota > Viridiplantae > Streptophyta > Magnoliopsida > Solanales > Solanaceae > Solanum > Solanum virginianum. Next base: position 38,216 of record DF362512.1, on the reverse strand, counting down.
ATGTGAAGGATAGACCAAGCTAGAATCCCAACTATGATTGGGAGATGCCATTCACACTTGGATACCTTGGTGGCAAGGTACCACATCCCTCACATGGTTGATGTCATTCACACTTGGACACCCTGGTGGCGAGGTATAACACCCCTCACATGGTTGATACCATTCACACTGGACACCATGGCGGCAAGGTACAACACCCCTCACATGGTTGATGTCATTCACATCTAGACACCCTGTGGCGAAGTATGATACCCTTTACATGGTTGATGACATTCACACCTGGACACCCTCATAGCAAGGTACATACCCCTCACATGGTTATCTGAGCTCCTATAGCCCTCGGATCGAGTATTGTCTAATGCAACACATTATATAGAATATATATATCATGTACATAAGCTCATTGCTTCATCATAATATCATTCATATCATATCTCATGCTTTGGACCTTCAATTCTTCAAGAAACCATAACCGGATATTTTATCAAACACCTTGGGGGTGTGAAATGGAGGTAAAAGACCATGCAATTTAGAGCTGAAATCAGGCAAGAAAGTCTATTATAAAGCCATCAAGCAACACCTTGCAACACCCCTAAGACATTCACATTAATACCACCCGTCAAATCCAACATTAAATCCAAGATTTAGAACTTAAAACATGCTAAAACAACCATACTTTCGTGAACTAAAATCACTGTGTAGTACATTTCTCAAGATATGAGACCTACATGTGAAATCAACTTTAAATCATGCAATATAAGTAAAAAAGAGGCTTAGGCACCATGAGTAAAAGGACCTAAATTCAATACCATATACCTTAGCTTTGGAGAACCCTGGAACAAGATTGGAAATGGAGACTTGAAGCTTGAATGAGATCCTTGATGAAATCCTTAAGATTGGTCTTGAGTTTTGGGACTTGAATCTTGAGAGAAATATAAGTTTAAGTGTTTGAGTGAGTGTTGGGGAATGTTTAGGGTATAGGTAAAAACACGTATAAAAATCCTTGGGCCCGAGACCTAAATCCTTGGACCCAAAAATAGAAAATGCAACAAAATAACACTGGGGCAGTCGCGGATCAACATTGGGAATATGAAAACTTAGAATTTCATAATTGCTAAATCTTTGCTCTTATATTGGGGTTAGACCCTTTACCCCATAATTTGGACCCCGTGAATAAGAATATGAAGTAGGATTTTCAAAATAATGGACAAATTTTTAGATATATGAAAAACAGGATTTTGGGCACTTTCGAGGCATGTTTTCAGGCACTTTTTGAGGTTGTTACAGGTGATACTAATGCTATTGTTCCTCTTGATATTGTGGGTGTTATTGAGAATAACTTGACCTATGAGGAGGTTCTAGTTCAAATTTTGGATAGGCAAGTAAAGAGATTGAGGAACAAGGAGGTAGCATTCGTTAAGGTCCTTTGGATGAACCAACAAATCGAAAGTGCTACTTGAGAGGCCAAAGCGGACATGGAAAAGCAGTATCCTTATCTTTTCCACTCCACTCAAGCCTAAGGTACCAATTTTAAGTCCCCTATTTGATTTCAAGCCTTATGATTCAGCCCCTATGTCATTCATAAGCATGCATGTTTAAGTTGGCAAGTTTATGATGATTTTACACTTATTTTGATATTTTGAAAATGGTGTTTTAAATGTAATGTTGCATTTTAGTTAGGGCTTGTTTCTTTATGATAATTCTTATCTTATATCTCTCTTTTACATTTGAGGAAGAATATTCCCAAGGGGGAGATATTGAAACGACCCCAAGAAGTGCCCAAAAATATGCCTCGGAATGCTTAAAATTTTAAACTCCATATATCTCAAAATTCATTTGTTATTTCAAAAATTCTACTTCATATTCCTGTTTAGGGGGGGTCAAAATTAGGTGAAAGAGGGTCTATCCCCAATTTAAGAGTGAAAGAGTAGCAATTAGAAAATTTCTAAATATCAATTTCCAATGGGGTTTTCACGTTTGCCCTTGTATATTTTGGGGACTATCCTTTTAGAAGTCTTGGGCCTAAGTATTCCCAAGCGTATTTTTACCTATAAATAACTTTATTTCACCCTCATATCATTCTAAATATTTTCCAATACTCACTCAAACACTTAGTCATATTTTCACTCCCCATACTCAAGTCCCAAACCCTTATCCCAAGCTAAGGTTCTCCTTCAAGGTTCTTCTTCAAGCTTCAAGTGTCCATCTCCAATCTTCACCAAGTTCATCTCTACGCTAAAGTATGTGGGTTTATTTTATGGTTTTCTTTCTCTTATGATACCCGAGCCTCCATTTACTCAAATTCTATGATTTAAAGTTGATTTACAAATGGATCTTGCTTAATATGAAATTCACTGCACACTATGTTAAATCTATGTAAAGTTGTGACTGTTTTGTGATGTTTTGAGCTATAAATATTGGACTATTGTAAGATTTGATGAGGGGTTTTGACGTATATTTCATGAAGGTCTTGCAAGGTGTTGATTGATGGTTTTACAATTGATTTCCTTGCATGATTTCATCTCTATATTTCATGGTTTTATACTAGTATTACACACCCTCTAAGTGTTAGATAAAATATCCGGTTATGGTTTCTTGAGGAGTTGAAGGTCCAAAGCATGAGATATGATATGAAAGATGTTTTAATGATGAAATGAGCTTATGAACCAGATATATATGTATGTTTTATATAATGTGTTGTACTAGACTATGTCCGGTCTGGGGGACATAAGTGGTCGAACGACCATGTGAGGGGTGAGTACATTGCCACTAGGGTTAGGTGTGAACGTATAATATACTCTATATAAAGTGTTGCATTAAATCATACCCAATCTGGGGGGGATAAGAGCCCGGGTATTTATGTTGGGGGTTTTTAATCATCAACTATGTGAGGGGTTTGTACTTTGCCACCATGTTGATAAGGTGTGATTATCATCAATCATGTGAAGGGTTTATACCACACAACAACAAAGGGGTTTTTACCTTGAATAACTAGCTTGGTCTCTTCTATACATATGATTTCAATTATGAGCATGAGTTAATTAAGCATTGATCATACATGCCAATTGCTATATGATGCCTACTGCTTAATATTATGCATTTTGATTATAATACCTCTCTATTGTTGCATTGCATCTTGCATACTTATGACATTCAAAGTAGTAACGTATACTCTTGACTACATGATATCACAATGTAGGAACCAGAGTCCAAGTTTATCATCCTCCTCCACGTGGCTAGTTCGGTGCTATTCAAGATAGTTGGTGAGTCCTCAACTTCGGGGAACTTATTCTATATTCTCTCTTATTATGTATTGAGATACTCTTCTTTATGTTCTATTTGACTATGAAGGTGAGCCCGGTTGCTTTGTCTTGGCCCCAGCTCTTATCTATGTAATAGAGGTGGTTGTTGGACATGTTTTGTATCAATGAAATGAACTTGACTCTTGTATCTTGATTATGATATTGTGCAAGCTTTTCCCTTAGACCCTTGCCCTATTCTTTTTCTTTGATGTTTTATATGCTTTCGCAATCAGTGATGTGTAATGATAAGTTAAGAGGCTTGTTTGGGGTTCCTTCGGGTTTCCCATTCGCAATGTCACGTCTAGGCCCTAGGCTTGGATTGTGACAATAAGAGGGAACATGTAAACTACCACTTGCCAATACCATAACGTAGCCATTAGCACCAAAACATCAACTATAGCATCACAATCATGAAACCACCTAACATCAATCACTGCCACATTTAGAAAGAACACATACTTACTGGGTAAAGCATTTTGGGCTCTTTCTCTCCCCTTCCTAGAGGCCACCGGGTAAACCCTTTTCTTGTGTCCCAACTCACCACACTCGAAGCAACCTTCTTGTCCCAACAAACACTCCCCCAAATGCATTCTATCACACTTGTCACAAATAGGATAGGGTTTTATTTCCCTCTTTCTCTTAGGCTTCCAAGTCTTAGTAGATAATGATCCACCTTCATCAAAACAGGCCCTCTTTGACTCCCTTGAACTCTTCCTCATCCTTTCCTCCTCAATTTGTTCTATATAAGTCATAAGCCTTGACATATCCATCCCTTTTACTAACATAGCAGTCTATAATTCTTAAATAAGTGAATTAGACATCCCTAACATGAATTTACTCATTCTAGCATAGGGTCGGCAACCAATGTGTGGCATATTTGGATAGTTGGTGAACTTGAGGGAATACACCCTCACACTCATGCTCTCTTGGTTAAGGTTGATAAATTCTTGCATCATAAGTTCCCTCAACTCCAAGGGAAAGAAGAAATCTAGGAACACATTCTTGAACTGTCCCCATGAAATGGGCCCCCAATCTTCATTTCTCTAACTTTTCCACTGTGTGTGCCATATATGAGTCACCACTTTTAGTTGGAAAGCTGGTAACTCTACCTTTTCCTCCAAAGTCACTCCCGTAACAACTAACGCCTTGTACACATCATCTACGAACTCTTGGGCATCCTTCTCCACTTTTGATCTATGAAATTCCAGAGGATTCATTCTAGCAAAGTCCCTTACCCTCGAGGCCGAAGTGGGAGCATTTGGAACAAAGGCTCCTTGGTTGGCTTAGTTGGTCATAATTTGTGCCAACATAGTGAGAGTGGTTTAAAATTTCGAATGAGTTACTCCTTCGTCTGCTAGAACTTGAGGCATCCTTCTTGGAGGCATTATCTAAAAGCACAAAGAATGATTCGTTAGATAAAAGGAATCTTAGGACAACTCTAAGAGATATAATGGATCATGGAAGAAGTGAGACAATTCCTAAACACCCTATAGCCTCCTACTCATAGATGTGGCGTGTTTCAGATCCATGAATAAGCCTCTATTCGATGCAGAATGCTGGACTTTGAGGACCATTTCAAATCCTTATGCTTTGACACCATGTTTGTAGTGACCCGACCAAGGGGCCTAGTCATCATAGGGTGAATGAGACACCCGAAGGTGCCTCACCGAAGCCATCATACATATCATAAGTATTCATCGGCATAAAATGCTAAGATGAAATAGCAAATTTGGGGAAACAGGTCTAAAGGCCACAACTTAAAAGTCATAAAGGAATATAAGAAGTGGATAACATCATAAAATTTGTCCAACAGTACCTCTAACATAAACTTGGTAGGGGCAAAGACATGTTTAAGCTCACCCTTAAATACATACATAGCAAAAAAAACATACAACTAGAAACTAGAATGTGTTATACATCAATCTAGAAAGAAAAATAGGTTATTGTTCCTGAACTAGAGGACTCACCAATTCTCATATTTAATGATCCAAAGCTAGCCATGTGGAGGATATCGAGGAGCAGCGGTCCCTACGTGGTTAAATTATGTAGGCATAGAACTATACATCAGTACTTTGAATATACTAGTATGTAGGTATGCAATATATGACACAGAAATAAATAATGAAATGGTTCATGCTAAGTCTCGTGTTAAAATCATACATTTACTAGGGCATTAGTAAAGCATAATCAAGTCAATATCATAGAAACATAAGGAGACAAATTTTTGAAACAACGTAATAGAATGCATGGATGAACATAGTCATGAATAAGATAATTAGATAAATTTGGAATATACCTACGGGTGATCATTTAGACATTTTGCTCTCACCATAGAACATGAAATATTCCACATGAGAATTAAAGAACTAACTATTACCTGAATGTGTGATGAGTCACATAACCTTAAATTAGAGAGAAAATACATGATGTTATAAATAATTAAAATATTAATATTCTTGAGTGAATAATACATCACTATACATAAAAGACTATTTTATGTTGAAAGAAAATTAATAATCATAATAGAAACCACCTTACACACTTCTAGAAATAGTCATATACCTTTAGGAGAAATACCCATTCAACTTGTAAAGACAATGAATCATAGGATCTTGAAAATACCTTTGCACATAATATGAAGAAACCATTATAAATCATCATAAAAAGACACCTTGTGAACATGAGGAGAACATGAATATATGTTACAGTAAACTTTAATCAACATAAACGATGTAAGCTAAGCCGTGGAGCCCCAATGTTTTCCCTATATCAAAAGAAAGGGGGAAGTCACTTGCCTGGGCAACCTCCTAAGATGCCTAAGTGGATCTACTAAAGCTAGCTGTTAAGCAACCTCTAGTAATGGTTAGTCTAGAAGCCATGTCTACTATTGATGACCCCTATTTCCTACAATGGCATGTAGCTATGGAACAATGGGATTCTACTAGCGGTCTCTTGCCCTAGCTGTGGGGAGTATCCGCGCCTATCTCAAGGTCTGCTCTATGCTAAGTGTGACTCTCATAGAATGACCATACATTTGAATCAAAAGATCATCTAATATGGAGAGGTCTTCTACTAACTCATTCTAGAAGATTATTTTACATAGATCATCTTCATAAAGATAGCTCTTAAATCTAGTATATGGTTCTACTATTGGCCTATCATCATTTCATAAGATGTACTAGGTGGAGGACTTATACCTCGATGATTCATAATATCTAGGACATATAAGGAAAGAAATCCATGATCACATATAAAGTTTGACAATATTCTCATAAAGCCATAAAATAAATGTTGACTCTCAACATTATGGACCCTTATGTTCTTATATAGCATGGATTGAGACTTCCTTCTTACATAAAACATTCTCTTCATATAGCTTAGGTTCAAAACATGAGATTTGCATGCTTAAAGATTCATAATCATGAAATTCATGTGATTTAAACTTGAATCATAAACAATAATAACAAAGAGGGTATGAACTTAAATAAAATCAAGCAACCCTCCATCTACTTCATAACCCAAATCTCATAAGTAGGTAAAAATACAATTAATCATTAAATTATGAAAATTACTAGCTAATCATGAATAAGAGTAGTAGGATCCACCAATTTGAAAGATAGTTTAAGACACTCATATCATTATCTTCGTATCTCCAAATTAGCTCGTATATAAGCCTAAAATAAATTCATAAGTTTCAATTAGGACAACTTAGTTTGTAGTTTTGATGCATATAAGTAGTAGGATTCCTCAATTTCAAATCAAGTTTTGGAGACTCGTCAAATATCTCTAAAATCCTAGCTTCCAAATGTAGGAATTTAAGACATAACATTCTTCTGATGGGATTAAACATTATTTCATAATGATATAGGCTAACAAACATCAATAAGTTCATAATATAAGTATTTAAAGTCATTCAAATCAACCCAACATGATTCTTGTAAACCCCTAACAAGAAAGTCATGAATTTCAACTCATTATGCATCATAGGTCATAACATAATACTCATACACTTCATATAACTAAGATTGCATAAGAAATTATATGATTAAACAAAATTTTCATAACTTTACAACATACGCACATAATTGGTTAAATTTAATGTAAAGAAATTTGAGCTTTGTGATGGGAAGGACTTCACAAATCAAGCCCACATACCTTAGCCGAAGATTTATGGAAGAAATCATAATTTTTGGTGAAGAAACCTAAATACCTAGCCCTGTCTTCAATGGAGGACCTTTGCAAACTTGAGAGAGTTTTTGGGAATTAGGTTTTTGAAGAATTAATTACGATTAGAGACATTTGGGGAGTTTTAGACTGATATAGGGCATATGGGAAGTAAAAATAGCATGGGATTGGGCTTTGGGTGTGAGGAAAGGTCTAAAATACACTTTCTAAAGCTGGCTATATAGTTTCACAAAACCTCATTTACGGGCCATAAGTCAATCCATGGCCCGTAAATTGGTGCGTAGAAACTGGCAACTTGATAGTGCTTCAGTAAAATGGGCATAATGTTTTGGTCCGAACACCAAATCAGGTGAAACTAGTTGTGTTGATAAGATAATTCAAATAGATTTTATTTAGTAGGTGGCACAACACCTAATTTTGATATGTGCTAAGAGATATGATGATTTGAAGTTGACACATATACAAACTCATGCTAGGACTTAGGCAATTAGAATCATTTGCACTCAACTTGATGAGAGAGGGGCTTGGAATTTCATGAGGGGTCATCAAAGGGATAGAGGAGGCTGTTGAGGGAATAGAAAAGGTTTGAACCACACTTCATAAAAATCCACTGGACAGGACCACGAGACCACATTTACGGGTCATGGTCCATTCTATGGGTCGTAGATAGGGTCTTGTCTGATAGCTTTCAGACTTTTCTCTGATACATATTTTATGTCATGAACTATGAATTGTAAAGGACTTTATGGGTCGTCTGATAAGTCATAGAGTTAACCCCCTGAAAGATCACAATTTTCTCCAAATCTGACATTCAATTTACGAGCACCACTTACGACACATAGAATTGGTTACGGCTCATAAAAACCCTCATAAATAGATGGCCTACCAAACTTTACTCACTGAAATACACACTTGGTTCCCATGAACCAGTTTACGACTCGTACATCAACATACGACCCATAAGGCCTCTTGTATGAGCCACTAATACTTAAAATTATCTAGGATCAAATTCCTTTTGCACCATTGTATGTTTCAACATGTGGGACCTTACATTATGTTTTGATTACTCCTTAGTAATCTCTCGAGGCTTCAAAGTCACGTATATGGTTTATGGAAGTTCGAAAAGTGATGAAAAAAGTGAAAATATATACGTTACTCCTTGTGGCCCTATTTGCAAGTTCTGAAATTCGATAGATTCATGTTTGATTTTCTTGCGGGAAAGCATAGGCTTATGTTAGTGGTATAGATGAGTCTATATATCAGACTCATTTTAGGGCTAGCTTGCAAAGAAATATTGCCCTTACTATGCTATTATTCGAACTTCTAACAAATACGCATGTGCTAATTAATTGATGAGTCCATATTTAGGACTTATTTTGGGGCTAGCTTGCAAAGAAACATTGCCCTTATTGTGCTATTATTTTCAACTTCTAACAAATACGCATGTGCTATGATAGGAAATAGGATTAAAAGTACACAAACAGATGATACTTGGTAAAATTTTGGAAAGGCAGCGAAAGTGCCAAAAGGAAAAGAAATGTTGTATCGCTAACACACTCGGCGATCCACCAAACACGCAGAGAGATCACCTATCATTTTAGCAACCAAGGTTAATGATCAAATCAAGAAAGTGGTCAGATTCAATATTGCAAAGCATGTAGGATGCACTGCTAAATTGCATAGAGAATCATGCAAAGTTGCAAGACTCAATGCCCTAAAATACGTACAAGAAGGCGATGTGATAGATACTTTGGTGCATCGCCAAATTACATTGGTGGAATAAAAAGTCATTGCCTAAAATTGCAGCAGAAGAACCATATGAAGATACATAGAAAATGTGTCAAGTGCACATTCGGCGCATCACCAGAGCGCTTGACAATGGTTGGTCTTGGCAGCCAAACGAATTTAGTAGCACAAAATTACACATATTTGCATGGAGTATATAAGAAAATTTGGAAAGAACACAGTAGATATCAATTCATACCATATCAGAATAATTCAACTTCTAGAGAGTAGAACATAGACCTTTCCTTGTAAAGCACAAAGGGGAGTTAGAGTTTCAAAGCTTTTGGGAAGAAAATTGAGCAAATTGACTGGTGATAATCAACTACTTTCTATTTATTCTTGTTACCCATGATTGTTGCTGCTATATTTGGTATAAAATCTTTAATTTCTAATATGTGTGGCTAAAACCCCATGTTGGAGGTGTGCTATTGATATGGGTTTTTCATTTATCTATTGGGTCTTTGATATATTGGCTTATTTATAATTGATTTGAGTGAATTTATATCCATTCCTATGTTTATTCTATAGTTTCAAGGTTGCAAACTTAGGGTTTACTCTAGATCTCTGATTATTGCCTTAGCTAGAATGATTAAAGTGTGGAATGAATATAATTTGGGAAACCTCTCGACGATTCAGTTGAAGTGCATAACCATGGATTTAATGGCCAAGGTATAAGGGGTTTTGCTATGACTTCTTAGGCCAAGCGTGTCCTAAACGATCCACATATGATATTGTAGTTGATTTATGCGAAACACTCGTTATCATAGTTGAATAGGGGTTACAAGCAACGTAACCTGTTCACTGAATCAATTCATTTACAAGATATTTAGACCCATCTAGTAGATTGATTTTTATAGTTGGACATCCCCAACATCTTCCCTTAATTGTTGCTTATGTTGTTAATTAGTATTCATTTAGTTCAATCATTATTTTTGAATATTGCAACCCCCAAGATCCTACAATTACTTAGTCCAATGAGTCACTTCTACCTTAAACAATGATTCCCTGTGGGATAGACCCCAACCTCTCAATTGGGTTATTATGCTAATGACGACTGCCCCTGCTTTCTTTGAGTAACTAGGTCGAGATATATCATGGAGGCAACAAAGGGATTCCATGTAGTAGCTCACATGGTCTTAACTGTCAGTGAAGGTCCTTTTCCACATATGTATTCTATGTTATGAGATCTGATTATCCTCGATGAATGTTTTGACTAAGGCATTGATTATTCATGCCACATTGAGCTTATATCTATTTTATATGATTGTGCATCTTGATTATCATGGCTTATGTTTTCTTGTTGGATTGCATCCGCATACTTAGTACATTCCAAGTACTAACATATACTTTTTGGCTACATGATCTAACCATGTTGAGATGGAAGCTCTTGTTTATCAACCTTTTCATTGCTAGTACGTTGGCTTGAAGATTACTATTGGTGAGTCCTCCATTCTAGGGGTAACAAAAATTTTCTATCATGCTTATATTAAGACTTATTTACTTATATACTTTTAAGGGAGATCCCGAGATGTGTCTTGACCCCCGTTCCACTCATGTGTAGAGGTGTTGTTGGATAATATGAAGTGCTTGACATTATCACGCTTATGTATCTATGGAGATTTCCTTTATTCCCTACCCATTATATGTATTTATTGGATGTTGATAGCATATTTATGCTTATGTATGCTATAAGTCTTTTTTGGGGTACGTTTAGGTTCCCCATTCGCTGTGTCACACCTAGGCCCTAGGCTTGGGTCATGACACTACGAGTTTGGTGTATAAGCTATAATTATTTCCATAAGCTGTAAAAAGGGATTCCTAGAACCCAATACTAAAAACCTTGACAAATTTTTAAAAAGTCAGTATGACCTACAACAGAAGGTCTATGACTCATATCCTATCTACAACCTATAAACTAGCCCTCATGGTTTTCAAGTACAAATCTTAGTATTGATACTTCAAACCATAAACTAATAAGATGAGCCCATATATGGGTCTTCAACCCATAGAAGGAGATCATAGTCCTAAGATCTTGAACCCAAAAATTTAACCACTATCTATGAAGGGCCTTCTACATCATGTAAATTGATCCATGACCCCTAGAGGGTGTCATGGATTTATCTGGCAGTTTTAATAAAGAATGTTTTTGTTTTTTTCACCCTTTTGTAAGCTACAGCCTAATGTTTTTTGGGTTAATTAAGGCCCTATATTAGTACTCTAGGGGTATTTTCTCTCACTATCAGTTAGGTTATTTGATGGCAAAGATTGGCGAGAAGATATCTTGGCTCCTAAGCATTTGACTATGATCTTTCAAGTTTTGTTTGTTTCTTCATTTTCCATATATGTAAGACCACCATAGGTTTGGATTGAATGCATCCATACATCCTTCATCTTCCTTGAGTTGCAAATTGACTATAGGGTTATGTTAGAGTTTCCATGTCCCATGAAATTCTGGAATGGTCTATAATTCTCTAGAGTATTGTGCATGTTCATTATGTATTAATGGTGTCTATAGTGATTGAGCATATTGGAGTATTTATTCATGTATGCATTCTCGTGGACCCAAATGAAGCTTTTGTATATGTCATTTATTTTACGCACCGATTTATTTGAAAGTAAGATTGTGAACCTTTTTAATAATATGGGAGCAAACATGATTGGGAGTATGACAAAATTCTTAAATGTTGTCAACATTTTGAGCATGGTTGAATTGATTGTTTTTTTTCTTTGCAGAGTCTAATGTGTCTTGAAAGCATGTCTAAATGAGTTTGATGATGGGTAAAATGTTGACTGAAGTGATAAGAGTCCAATAAGACTGAAGAAGGGCTTTGATTGAATTAATTGATATAACCATAATGAGTCGTTGGAAATAGTATTAAGAACTGAATTAGGTAAGAGTAAGTAACTAGTCAAGTCTCATAATTATTTATCCAAGTAGGATAGGGCTATGCCTCTAATGTCCCATAGAGGATCTGTTTGATTGAGGATCCAAGATCGGTTGATCATCTATTACTTTTGGAAAGTATTAGCTAGCTATGCCAATGATAGTACAAAGCGTCGTATTATCACAAGCTCATAAGTGATGGTTGTCAGTTAAAGAACCTTATAACCTAATTGAATTGCATATTATAGTATTTTATAGCAGCATTATTTCAATATTGAACTTGCATGCCTTCCTGAGTTGACGGATGATTTGGGTAAAGTTTTTTGATTTGATGTTTATTGAGCTTTTGTTCCTTTCTAGCTATTTTATATGCTCATACATTTTATATACTAATACTACTTGACCTGTATATTTGTATGATACAGATAAAGTTGCTAGAAACCCTCAACAGACACATTGTTTAAGATCATTTCCTTCCGGTGTTGCAGAGCGCTCTTTGCTTTTGGACGAGTCAGTCTTATTTCTTTTATTTTCTTGGTAGCTTACAATTGAGGTAGCCAGGACATCTCTTGCCACTTCCTGATAGAAATAGATGTTTTAATAGAAATAGTTTGAGTAGATTGGTGATGATCTTATTTGATTTATTTTTTTCTATACTTTTGTCTATATAGTTGAATTGATTTGGATTATTTTATTTATAAACTTTTTCCTTTTAAGTTATTGAGTTGGTTAGCCACTAAATTGCTATGTTATCTATTTGATTCTTTCACTGAATGATTAAATTAGTGAACTGCCAAGTTGCCCTCTAATGGATGAGCAATGGTTTCTAAGGATAAAAGTGCATGCAAGGAAAAAACTCAATAACACAGGACAAAGGAGCAAAATTGTCCAAAGGGAGGTCAAAAGTGGTGTCACCGAATTATTTGTCAAATTGCCGAAAGGAAATACTGACCACCTAATTTTGTAGAGTCTGACCCCTTAGATGTGAGCTAAAAGGCGATACTAGTGGAGTTTGACTCCAAGTGCACATTCAACAGGTCATTCATGTGCTCCGTGATGGCCGACCTGGACCTCATGGTGGTGAAGACGTGCACAAATTGAGTAAACTTTGCATGGATTATAATGGAGATTTTTAAATGACTATTTGGTACACCACTTTAGAACAGTTTAGGGAATAATTAGATTATTCCATAGCAAGTACACCAAACCTTTCCTTGGAGAAAAAGTACACTGTCTTGGCTTTTGGGATTTGAAGCTTGGGCAAAAGGAATTGGAGGAGGAACAATTTGATTTACTCTAATTCCCTATATTTCTTATTAATCCACTGACATGGAAGCTGACATTGTTATTGAATTCTTTCTTTTAATTATGTCTAGCTTAAGCCCCAATTTTGGGGGTGTGTACTAACATGGGCCCTTGATTTATAGTTTGGGTCTTATCTATTTTGAATGTTTTGTTGTTAATTTGAGTGAGTTCGTATCCATTGCTATGTATAATTGAAAATCTTGAGGCTGTAAACTTTTGAATATGTTTAGAATTTCGAGTGTTGCATTAATTATGCATTATTAGAGTGGGAAATGTATGTGATAGCTTAAAATCATTTGGGGTTTTGGTTGAATGCAAGACTTTGATTTCAATGGCTAAGGTAGTAGAAGGTTTGTTTATAAATTGCTTTNNNNGAAGAAGGTTTGTTTATAAATTGCTTAGGCCAAGCGTGTCCTATAGTGATTTTAAATGTGAAGCTGTTAAAATTTTATGTGATACACCACAATAATATGACTAGAGGTAGTGGTTACTAGCAATTCTAGCTTACTCACATCGAATTAACACAGTCATTTATGTAGTGAGACCCATTTGTTTGACTCTCGTCCTATGTTAACATACCCTTGACATGTGTCTAAATCATTTGTTTAATTCAAACTTAGTATTCAATTGTTAGTTATGTTAGTTGCAAACACTCTTATTAATGTTATAGTATTTTAGTTCAAATTAATATTCCTAGACTTGAATAACAGTTTCCTGTGGTTTGACCTCGACTCCTTAGTTAGATAAATTATAGGATGACGACCGCAACACCTTCTTACTATTTTTGAGGTATGTTGAGGCGCACATCAAAATGGCATCATTGCTGGGGAATGATGTTGTGTTCTTGTTAGATGTGTTTGATTGAACTAATCTTTTGTAGTTTGACTTTCTTTTAGTTTCATTGCAATGACCCAATATAGGGGCCTAAATGTCACACGGGCGAATGAGATACCCGAAGGCACTCTATCTAAGCCATCCTAAATATAATATCTTAAGAATTCAAGCACATAAACATAAGTAAATGCAAAAGTGTTAAAATGAAAAAGAGTCTATGGGCCTTTTTAAGACAAGGAAGCAACTTTAAAAAGCATGAATAACTACATATTTTTTGTCTATAAAGCATACCGACTAATACATCGATAGACGAAATCAATGATGATTAATTTTGTTCAAATAGAAAAACTCCATAAAAGAACAACATAGAATGCATACATCGATAGACGAAATCAATGATGATTAATTTTGTTCAAATAGAAAGACTCCATAAAAGAACAACATAGAATGTAAAATCCTCAAAAAGACAACATCTACATCATCTCAAAATAAAATACAAGATAGAAAAAATGATAGAGTCCCGAACTAAGGACTCACCGCAAATAAAAGTGCTAGTCTTGGATACCAAATACTAGCCACTAGCTGGTGAAGGATTACTTGTCCCTACATGGTTAAATCATGCAGGAAAAATATGTGTTAGTGCGTTGGAATATACTAAGTGTGTGAGATGCAATGACAACATGAAATTGTAATGCCATCATTCATAAGTATAACATATAAGTGTATATGAGATGGAAAGTACCTAAATGTAAGCTTAAGCCTGCACAATAAATATAGCTCAATATGGAAGAGAAAGCATGCATGAGAGATCACATATAAGGAATCATAACATAGAGCCCTAAACTTATGGGAGAAGACCTTAACTAACATATAAGACTGTGTGAGCTAGTACATTGAATCCAATATAACCCCCTATGTTGGCACAGGGAGATTATTTTCTAGTTGGAACTCCATCAATTTTGCATGGATCATAATAATTAAATATCCTACGTGCACTAGCCTAGCCTACAAGGGCTCCTATGGTGGCACATAGTTAATAGGACAAAGGGATGCTTCTAAGGTTACCTTACCTAACCTCGCCTCAGTGTCAAATTCGATGCAAAGTCATTCCACAAAATCTTTAAACCATAATTTAGTCAAATTATGATAGTTAGAATTATAAGTAGCAATCGCAGGATTAGCTCGAACACAAGAACCACCAAGCGAGTGTTATCCTTTCATCTTGGAGCAATAGTCAATATGCTTATATCTTTACCAAATCATTACTTTATAACATAGCTTTAATGACCAAATCATAATCATAAATCATGTAAAAACTTTCTTGAAACTAGGTGGGTTAGGATTTTAAATGGAACAATCATAAATCACATAAATCATGAGAATATACTCTTTTTGAAGCATGTGAAATAGTCTACATCTTATCAATAACAAAACTCAATATTGGGGTCATCATCAATTATTTAAATACATGCATATACTTTTTAAAATACCATAAGACTTTAGTAAAATCACTTAATAATCTAAAGTGTCATAAAATCATCGTAAGCATACATATTAATTTGAAGAATTTGAAGAACTTAAAGAAAGGGTAAAATACATTATTAAGAACTTTGTGGGTGAAAGGAAACCCACAAATCAAACTCACTTACCCAGAAGACTTGGGAAGAACAAATTTGAAACCTTTGAAAAGAGCCTTGGAAACCCTAGCGTTGCCTTGCCTTCTAGAGAGTGCTCTTGCCTTAGAGAACTTTTGAGTGAAAGAATGAGGAATTACCTAAGGAAACTAGGTCTTTAATTGCTGGTTTAGTGCCCTTTTGATCTAAAATATGATGTGGTTAGAAATAGGAATTATAGAATTGACAAAACTACCCCTCATTAAAATTGCCTGATTGATCCTACAAAAGGCCATTTATGGGCCGTAGCTTGAACCACGGACCATATGAACTATCCATCCTGTTACTTTTCCATAGTACCTGATACTGATTTGCTGAACTCAAAACTAGGAAACATCTTACAAGCCATCCTTTGGTCTATGGCTCTTGGTTGGACTCGTAGAGTTCTTCCATACTTAGCCATTTTTCTCATTTTCTTAGACCCTATCAATGAATGGATTCTACGGCAGTATATGATTTCATGGGCCATTATGTTAATTCATAGATTACTTCTAGATAACTTTAAATTTCCTTCATGTCAGATAGTTTGACCATGAGCCAATCTACTGACCATTATCCTTTTCTACTAGCCGTCACTGGGTTCGTGGGTTACCCTACACATGGAAACTTTTTCTCTTTCCTAAAGATAATGTTCAATTGCCAAATCTATTGGTTGTAACTCCACCTAGGGCTATAAGTCACCCTTATAAACTTGACTCTAGGTCGCTTCTATGAAACTCCAAATTTCCTTCATGTCTGATAGTCCCAATTAGGACCCTATCTACTGACTGTCGTCCTTTTTATGAGCTGTCACTGGCTCCATTGGTAACCCCACACTTTGAATCTTTTTTCCTTTTTTAAAGTTTATGTTTAACGGCTAAATCTATGGGTCATAACTCTATCTATAGGCCATAAGTCACCCTCGTGAACTTGATTCTAGGTCACTTTAACCCAACTCTTTTTGCACTCTTAGGCTCCTAAACTTAGGGTCATTATAATATCTCCCCCTTGGGAATATCCATCTTCGAATATACTTAAAGGCAGGATCTAAGGGTAATCATCATCTAATAACCCAACATATATGCAAAAATGCAATTTTAACATAATTTCATCAAATTTCCAAAATCTACTATCTAACAATCCACAAACATAGAAATAAGTGCATGTATCATGTAAAACTAAAATGCAAGGAATTAGAGGTTTTAGGAATAATTTCTTAATACCTTAGGCTTGAGCAGAGTGGAACAAATATAGATAATTCTTCATTATATCTGCTTATGCTTCCCATATAGCACCCTCAACTTGTTGATTACTCCAAAATACTTTGATGGATGCAACTTTTTTGTTTCTTTACTTTTTCACTTGTCGGTCTATAATCTCAATCGGTACCTCTTCATAACTCAAATCCTCTTCAATGTTCAAATCATTCAAAGGAACTATGGAGTTTGGATCTCCTAAGAACTTCCTCAATGTTCGACATATGTAAACTGGATGAATCAAATGCATCTTCTTAGGTAGATCAACTCATATGCCACCTTTCCCACTCTTCTTACCACCTTGTAAGGCCCTACATACCTTAGACTCAATTGCCCCTTCTTACCGAACCAGGCCACACCTTTCATCGAAGACATCTTCAAGTAGACCCAATCACCGAGTTGGAACTCAAGTTCCCTTCTCATCACATTGTAGTAGGACTTTTATGGACTTTAGGCCATTTTCAATTTTTTGCTTATGCTTTTAATTTTCTCTATATATCCATTAATAAGTCCGGTCATATTAATTCCACCTCATAAACTTTAAACCACCTAATTGTGATCTACAGTATCTATCATACAACACCTCAAGTAGTGCCATCCCTATACTTGCACGAAAGCTATTGTTGTAGGCAAACTTAATAAGTGGCAAATGCTCGTCCTAGCTTTTCATAAACTTTATGACGCAAGATCTTATCAAGTCTTCCAATGTTTGGATAGTCCTTTCAGCTTGACTATCGATTTGGAGATGAAAAGTGGTGCTCAACTTCACCTTAGTACTAAGTCCTTTTTGAAAAGATCTCCAAAAATTAGAGATGAATTGAACACCATGATCCAATATGATGGGCAATGAAATTGCATGCAACCTCATAAATTTTATGATATACAAATGGACATAATCTTCAGTATGAACATAGTCTTGACAAGTAAGAAGTGAGCTGATCTTTGGTGTTCTACTTTATCTTGTTGGCAATTAGCATACTCGGACACAAATTGAGCAATGTCCTCTTTCATTCCATTCCACCAATAAATCTCCCTTAAGTCTCTATATATTTTTTAATTCAGGATGAAAGGAATATGAAAGTTTATGAGCTTCTTGCATCACCAACTTTCTTGATTCACTGTCATTGGGAACATACAACCTCCCTTGATATTGAAGTACCCCATCTCCCCCTTATGAGAAAACTTCTACCACTCTAGCCTTTACTAATACTTTCAACTCAATCAAGGTGGGATCAAGGTCTTTCTTAGTCTTAACATCCTAAATCAAGGAAGATGCTGACCCATGCTACTAATGACATTGACTACCACATTAGCCTTTCTCAAGTGACATTTCATGCTCATGTGATAGTCATTGAGCATCTCTAACCACCTTTGTTGCATTAAATTGAGATCTTTTTGGGTGAACATTTTTTGGAGGCTTTGTGGTCAATAAAGAAATCAACATGAACCCCATACAAGTAGTATCGCCAAATTTTTAAGGAAAATACTATCGTTGCAAGCTCAAGATCATTTGTGAGGTACTTCTTCTCATGCACTTTCAATTGGCTTGAAGCATAAGCAATAACCTTACCATTTTGCATTACTTGGTAATAGTCTGAAGCAATATACAACAATGCCTTTCATCTATTCTCACAATAGATCTTAGATTTATAACCCAAAACATTGTAAAATAACTACAATTTCATAAACCCTAACATAGTATGCAGTAAATTTCATAATAAATAAGACCCATTTGTAAATCAACTTTAAATCATGCAATTTAGAGTAAAAAGAAGCATGGGCATCATGGGTGAAAGGAACCCATGAAAGAAACCCACAAACCTTAGCTTTGGAGATGAACTTGATGAAGATTAGAGATGGAACTTGAAGCTTGAGAGGAAATCCTTAGATTCGGAAATGATTTTGAGACTTGAATATAAGAGCAAAATATTTGGCTAAGTGTTTGAATGAGTATTGGGAAATATTTAGAATGATATGAGGGTAAAAAATGGCTAAGTACAGGTATTTTCATGTTTGGAAACACTTAGGTTCAAGACTTAAAAGTCTTGGATT
>DF362512.1:1663-13953 GCA_000787875.1 Solanum virginianum | reverse complement strand
AAAATACATGTCCAAAACAAAATAGGATAGCTGGATCGACACGCCTCACAAACAAGTTTACGAGCCGTATTGCATTTCATGGCCCGTAATTAGGATCTAGTACAGTGCTATAGGAAAATTGGACTTCAAGTCTACGATACCCCTCTATGACTCGTAAATTGGTTTAAAACCTGTAGAGGGGTTTTGTCTAATAAATCTTTAGAAAGTCCTCATCACTGATCCTCAGGGCATGAATCATGTTCTACGACTCGTAAATCATTCCACGACTCATCTGCATGTTCATAGAATCAACTTCAGAAAATTAGCTCCTCACCAAAATTGTCCATGAAACCACTTCATGGCCTATAGAATAAACTACGGCCCGTAATGGTTCTCGTACAACATTAATAATCAACAACTTCTATATTTCTTCCCAAAATCAATGCCAACATTATAATCCTACAAACATAACATAAAAAACATAAAACCAACTAACATTGCATTGAGAACACAAAAAATTTCATGTATTAAGCATCAAAAGTGTTATATTTTGACAGCACATCACCTGGCATAATATCTCAACACAAAAGTATATTGATAGATCCATCACTTACTTAAAATTAGGAATTCAATAAGTATAATATCTCATAAACAATATATAACTAATACCAATCATATAAGGTATGAGATTATATTTCATGACTCATAAATAATGCAATGTAATATCAAATAATTGTGATGCATGTCTATCCTATCATACACATTTGCTGACCTGATGATTCATTAGTCAGAACCCATGGGTGGCACACATAAACTATGTATCCGTAAACATTGCCAGCAAAGACCTCGACTAATGCTTACCTATCAAAAAGAGACCTTAGACCCATTTGGAAATGACCTCGGTACAAGTGGTAGAGACCTCGGCCATCAATCCATCTATTACCTTACTCATATCTCAGCCATAGCCATCACAAGTATCAATGCACAAATAATAATAGATGCAATGTGCATGATCACAATCATATCACAGTATCAATAAAATAATGATCTCAATATCATCAATAACTCAATGCAATCAGTAATACAATATCATCAGTGTCTCAATGTCACCACAGTCTCAATGTATCTCAATATCATCAACAACTCAATGCCATTGGTAGTACAATATCATTAGTGTCTCAATGTCACCACAGTCTCAATGTATCGATCATATCACAATATAAGTAGCATCTTGCTATCAATATCGAATAATTCAACATCTCGCTACCAATATCAAATGATTCACAAGATCACATAAGTTTTGACACCACCATTAATTGATGAGTCAATATATCAGAATATAAATAATTATTCAAATTGAAAAGTCATGATCAAGCCTACCATAATAAAATTCTATCCCCTAAAGTACTTAATTCCATACACATGGGAGCATACAAGGTTAACAAAAGGTTAGAAGTCCACTTGCCTCAAATAAGGTCTCGAATAAATTTGAAATTGCTGCTTCCCCCTTCTATGGTTTCAAATCACTACAATCTTTTCAAATATAAAATCACAATCACATACTGAATATAATGACACTAAAATTAATTAATTTAGATGAAAAAGGCAAAATAGTCAAATATATCATTCCAGAAAATATAGTCCGAATCTGAAAATTAATGCATCAAAATGTTCTCCATGTAACAAGGAGTTCAATGGTGTAAATGGTTTCAAAACGCAGCTAAGATGAGGGAGAAATCAATAATTAAAATTTGGTAATTGAAGACCGAGAAATTTCCAAGTTACACCTTTACATTAAAAGAATTAGAAGCTAAAATTACAAAGTAATTCATGTAAATCAATGAAATAGAATAGAAAATAGTTATCCAAACACTTTGCCATGAAAAAACTTGAAATTCCCCTTTAAAACAAAGTGTGAAGAGTTGAAAATGGTGAAAAAGGGTTTAATCACGTCTTTTAAAGGACAACAATATTAAATTATTCGGTATTCACCGCAAATGCAGATAAGGATCCACAAACACGGAACCTTATTTCTCCTAACCCTCCGAGAAAGTGGGGACTCGATCCGCGAATGAAGCAATTCCCTTTAAGTGATCCATGACCACAAACCCACTTTTGCAAATGTAAAGTATAAATGGGAGGCACAAGATATCAATTGCACTAACAACACACAACAGAAACAAAATACGAACTAGAACTCAGGAATTCATTTGTAAGATTGTAAACATAAATCATACATAGAGTGCTACTAGAAACCACGATTCAAACTCAATACAACCTTAAAAATTTGAATCTAGAACCTCCATGGTCCCAAATCTGAGAAAGACCATTTAAACTACTTGAATAAACTACGGCCCGTAATGGTTCTCGTACAACATTAATAATCAACAACTTCTATATTTCTTCCCAAAATCAATGCCAACATTATAATCCTACAAAAAAGCTATCAAAATTACAACAAAGCTATTTTAGCATTAGTTTTACCACCTAGAGCCACTGGAACTGACGGAACTTTGATACGAGCCCCCCGAATTCTGACTGTTGACCAAAATTAATCTTATGATCCAAATTAGACTAGAAATGCAACTTTGGGCCTAAAATATCTATTTAAAATGTGAATTTAGTTCTGCATGTTCTCCTTGACTAGAGTTGGCATTGCGAAAATAGTGAAATTGACAAAATCGAATTCCACCACTTGAAACTCAAAACGGCCTCAAAGCTCAAAATTTCAAACTTTAAGCATTTTAAAACTATTCCTTTTGCAAAACACCAACTTTTTACAAGATTATCAAATCCAACTCTTAGACTTAGCCAAATATGATCCAAAAATAGTAAAATGACTTTCAGGGTCATTACATCATTCACCACTAAAAACCATGTTCGTCCTTGAACATAAAACAAAGGGAGGAACCAAACTGCAAGTAACCAAGAGTTTGACTTCACTGAGAGGAAGGAGTGAGTGCTTATTGATGCTAAGGAAAAAAGTATATTGGTCATACTCCACAATATTTTTACTTTTCATGTAATTTGGACCTTTCTTTAGTTTAAAGTTTTACATTTAGACCTTTTTAATGAGAATCAAAATATCAACTAACTTGGTCTCGATAGAAAACTACACACTTGAATTCATTTTTAATTATGTTATTTTATACGAATAAAATATAAATCCTGGTGTTATGAATGAATGGAAAAGATTAAATATGCACCTTTTTAGGCCCCTTTTTTCTTTCTTTTTTCTTTTTTCAAAAATGGTTTCTTATTTTTCGCTGCAAGTCATCAATTTCTTCTAATTAACCTCATTTTCGAGAGCTATAACCTCAAAATCTACGATTAAGAGTAAGATTTATGAGCCAACATGAAATTCTGCCCTCCAAGAGTAACTATGTACCAAATAGGAGACTAGTTAACAAACCAAACTTGTACTAATCATAGTAAATTGCAATATATAAACCATCACAAACCTCATCCAAGTTTCATCCTCTTAATATAATCCTTCTCGAGCTTACGTTGCATGATCCCAATACTTTGACAATTAATGTGCTATCAAAATACAGTACTTTTAATGCATAAATCTCAGCATTTTGTGTGTTCTCAATATGATATTTATGAATTTTATGTGTTTTTATGTTTAGATTTTCAGGAAGACAGGTTGGCCCTGCCATGGGACAAAATTACAAAAAATTACTAGTTTTTGAGTATTTACGAGACCCTCTATGAATCATAGAGCATTCTACAAGTTGTAGAGTCAGATTTCTGACAATATCTAATGAAGGTTAAATTCTAAAGATCAGCTCGATGAGACACGTATATGAGTCATAGAACAATCTACAAGTAGTATTGATGGATTTCGCGAGGATTTCTTGTGAAGGAAAAGGTGATACAGTTAAAGCCTACGAGAGAGCAATACGAGTCGTGCATCAGTCTACAACTCATAATGTGAAGTCATAGAGGATCAATTCAAAATCTTACAAGCTAAATGTGAGACCCCGATTACGACTCATAAATCACGTTATGAGTCATAAAGTCTTTTAATGGAGTCCACCAACTAGTCTTTTTATTTTTTAGGACTTAATTGCAATTACTATAAATAGTACTTTTAGGTTATTGTACAAGAGAGGATGTCATTATTCAGTAGTTTTAGGGTTTGTACTTAGAGAACTCAATACTTGGGAGAGAAGATATTAAGAAAATACTTGTAGGTAAATTTGATCTTGAAGCTTGTGATTCTTATTCTTCTTGGATTTGCTTGATCTTAATTCATTTAGGTAAGTGTTTAATAATATTTTCTCAATTCATCATTTCTTCATCTACCCATAGCAGGAGTAGCTAAATCCACAACTAGGGTTGTGGGAACCACGAAGAACTAACTTAGCAAACCTGGCTAATTTGCAATTCTTGGAATAGGATTTGCATGTATTTATCAATTCTCTTCATTTTACATTTTTTCTAATGGTGGACAACATTAGAACCTACCTAGTGTTACTGACTGGACCAAGGTAGTAATGAATAGGAAAAGAGATTGATTAATAGGATTTGATAATGTCTTCTCGTCTAATCAATCAAATTGTGACAAGGGGAGGTTGACTGGGACGTATAGGTAATGATTAGTATTACATACTATGGATATGGGCGAAGTCATATTGTGAAATTCATCTCTCACCTTTTACCAAAGGGCTTGGTGAACTTAAATTACCATCTTGCATGCTATGCACTAGCCAAGAATTAGGTTATCCAGTGATACTAAGTTAGAGAATCATGGGGAATAGGATACATTAGTTGCTATCTATTATTTGTTGTCTTTTGTGATAGTTAGTTTAGTTTACTTTCTTATTGATTATTGCAAACTTCCCCTTGAGGAATTGAGATAGCTAACTACTAGAATTGTTTATTTGTGAATTTGTTTTGAGTCTACTTATTCCCTTGGGTTATTTTTTTTGAGCCTACTTATTCCCTTAGGTTCGACGCTACCTTGGTTAGATTTTATATCATAACAACGACTACTTTATCCTCCAAAAATAAGGTGTAACTTCTGTTACATCAAAGATTTTGGCGCTGTTGCCCGGGAATACTGCTAGACTTATTTGAATTCACAAGTAGTTATAATTCTAGCGTTAATCCATATTTTCCTTTGTTTTACTTCTATTTTTGTTTTTGTTTCTTTGCAGGATATACGAGTAGTATATGCCCAACACTAGGAGTCAAGATAATTCCTTAACTTTATTTCATCCAAAGATCCAACAAATTGTAAGAAGAATGGCTTAAGAAAATGCTAATAATGCAACTTTGAATCAAGGTAATAATTATGATGATAGGAATTTGTACTCACCTCCATTGGAGGACATTCCACAACATCTAGAGTTCATTGCCAATGTTTACCAGTAGAATCAATACAGGTTGAACCCCATGCTATGGATGTGATAGGAGCTATTGTGTTTGCCACCATTACCGCCAGACACAAAGTTCACAATCTCTAGTGGGTTACTTCAGATGCTGCAGAACCATAGGTTATTTGTGGGCTTACCATCAGAGGATCCACATAACCATATGTACAATGTGACATTTCTTTGTAAGAGTGTTATGGGGATATAAA
This sequence comes from Solanum virginianum, assembly GCA_000787875.1. NCBI lineage: Eukaryota > Viridiplantae > Streptophyta > Magnoliopsida > Solanales > Solanaceae > Solanum > Solanum virginianum. The sequence goes on along the minus strand of DF362512.1, from coordinate 8,384 downwards.
ATCCATCTACGGATGTTGTGGGACTTCGTGTATTCCCGTTGTCCCTCACAAAAAATGTTGTATTATGGCTATCTGAGCTCCTATAAAGTTCAATCACTAGTTAGGCAGATTTGCAGATGGCCTTTTTGGAGAGGTACTTCCCTAGATCGAAGAAGATCAAGTTGAAAGATCAGATCAACAACTTTGAGCAACTTCCTAATGATTCAGTAAACATTACTTGGGAGTGTTTTACTAAATATCTGAGGAGCATCCCTGACCATAAGATAGTTGATGATGCCTTTATAGAGATCTTCTATAGTGCCCTTGATGAGAATAGTCAAGCTTGTGCAGACACTATCATGGGGGGCATATTTCTAGATCAACTATATGCAAGGATTGCTAAGCATATAAAGCAAATGGTCAAGATGAATCGTGCACGGGGGCAGCGGGATAAAGATTCTATGAAGAGTTCATGTGCTGACAGTGTGGGTTCAGAGCAAGCCAAAAATAATGAAAAGATTATGCAACAACTTGCTCAACTTTGCACAAGCATGGATATGGTGATCAAACAGAATCAAGAGAGAGTGAATGTAGTGGTTCACCAACCTCCACATATACCTATGTACGAGGATCCATACTATAAGGAGGATGCATGTTTTGTGAATGATCAAATGGAGGGTTTCTGGATCAATGCCCAAGGGTCCAGTTAGGACTCTTGGCACTAAGGTCAAGGAAACAAAGATCGAAGCTATGGTAGAGATAGATCTTTCAAAGATAACCAAGTGGTTGCTATGATAGGAAAGGGGTCGAGATGCAGATGAGGGTTGCAGAGAAGGCTTCAAAAATTATCCTTATGTGCCACTACACAACCATGACATAGGTACAGATAATTCTAAAATTGAGAAGATGTTTGACCGCTTGTTGAAAAAGGCTGAGACAGAAGATTAAACTCTAAGGGGCATGAAATAAGATATTTTAAGAATAAATCAGAAAACAGAGTCCTATTCTGTGGCTATTAAACAACTTGAGCAACAATTTGGTCAAGTTTCAACTTAGTTGAATCAATGTTAGAAGAGTACTCTACCTTGCAACACAGTGCAAAATCCTAAGAATGAGGAGCAATATATGGCAGTTACAACTAGAGGTGGCAAGAGCACTATTGATCCTCCTATGCTAGTTGACAAGAAAGATGTTCGTGAGGAGATGGTTGCAACAAAGGATAAGGATGAATGAGATGATCGGGGTAAGGATGGGTGAGTGAAGCAACTAAAGTGCCACAAAAGTTTAAGCCTATCCCTAAGCGTCCTCCTCCTTTGCATCAAAGAATCAAGAAGTGGTATGAGGAAGGCGAGTTCAAGCACTTTCTTTCCATGCTTAAGCAGTTATCTATCAACATCCCTCCCATTGAGGCTTTGGACATAATGTTGGGGTATGTAAGAGAAGTCCACTGTGAGTCAGGAGCTCTCTGAAGAGCTTCAACATTGTAGTGTCATCATTACAAAGTCCTAAGCACAAAAGTGTGAATATCCAAGTGCTTTCACTATACCTTGCACTATAGGTGATGTGGAGTTCTCAGGGCACTATGTGATTTTGGTAACAGTATCAATTTGATGCCTCTTGTGGTCTACAAGAAGCTTTGATTGGGAGCCTCTACTCCTACTAGCATGTGGTTGTTGATGGAGGATAGAATGCTGAAGAAACCTATAGGGATACTCTATGATGTGTTGGTTAAAGTGGAGAAATTTATATTCCCTGCAGGCTTTGTGGTTCTTCATTGTGAAGTTGATTTTAATGTCCCAATCATCTTAGGAGGACCATTCCTTGCCACTGGATGAGATCTAGTGGATAATGAAACTAGTCAACACAGGTTTAAGTCAAATGATGAATAAGTTATCTTCGATATTCGTCAGTCCATAAAATATCCTGATGAAAGTCTAGGCAATTGGTGAAGTATGTGTAACCAATTTGCCTAAGTCATACCATGATAACAAATTAGGCACTACATTGGAGGCAACCCAACGTTTTTAATGTTATTGCACAGTTCTAGGTTTATTTTTAGTTTTTTGATTCATAGGTAGTTGTTTTTATTTGTTTTGATTGCTATTTTTGACATTGAGTAGGTTGCATATTGGGTAATTGTGTATTTCATAGAGAATATGTAGGTACAAGACTAAGTCAGCAAATTTGGCTGAGAAAAGCACCAGCTCAAGTTTCTATGACTTGGTGTACGAGTTGTAGAGCAGTCTACGATTCGTACCTCATCTCATAGAAAATTCCAGTAAGTAGGAAAATTGTGCACTCCAATATATGAGCCAATTTTACGATTCGTATATTAAACTATGAGTTGTGAATGGGGTTCGTGGACTAAAGTAAGTTTTCTAAAATTTTGCTACGTGTTGAAGGTTCTACAAAACCATGACTTACGAGTCATAGATCCATCTATGACTAGTAATCAGGGTTTTGTAGACCCCTAGGCCCAGTACTTTTTTCAGTTGACCCAATTTAATATAAAAAAGAGGGATCAAATTATTTTGATCCCTATTTGACCAAATTGACCGATCAACCTATTACTTCCCCCTTTTCTCAAATTTTTGATCACCACCAATCAATTTTTCGACAAGAATTCTAGCCAACCTAGTGTTTGTGATTACTCCCCTTCTCTCTCTTCTTCAAGTTCATCTCCACTTCTTGGTACGTTTTCGCTTACATTAGACCTTTAATTGCCTTGTTTTTAATTGATTGATGTGATGATTATGATGGGTATGGTGTTTGAACATGAAATCTTTGTCAAATTTGAATTTTGTTACGAGAAATAGGGTTGCCCTTGATTGAATTGATTGTTTGAATCCGAAATGGGGTGTTTTGACTTTATTGATTGTAAATTGTTATGCCAATTGAAACACTACCCATGTTTGATTGAATGATATTGCATGATTTATGATTGCAAATTTGTGGGTGTTAACCTGGATATGATTTTTTGTGAGTAATTTAGGAATGGTCGGAACCATAGGTTTATTCATGTTTAATCATTTTTGATAGGGTGAATATACGTTGAAATTGTTGGGGTTAGGGTTGTATGATTGAAATCATATGTGTACTTATATTCTTTCTTCGATGCTGGAAGATTTAGTTATTGAGAATCTCTTTTGGGTTTCATGTGGTAGACTTAGAAATTCAGGTGACTGAGATTTCTAGTCCACAAGTGTCTTTTATGACCCGTAAAGCAATCTATGAGTCATAACTGTCCGTCGTGTATTATTACAAAAAATAAATGCTTTTGAGTTTCCATTAGACGAGACATTTTACGAGTCATAGATCAATTTACAACTCATAGATAGGTCTCATAGATCCCTGCCTTTCTTTAATTATTCACAAGAGTTCTTTACGACCCCAGTCTACGACTTGAAAGTCACTTTACTTGTCATACCTAGGTCTCAAAGACTTTTCCAGTGCCCAAAATAGTTCGGAATCACTTGTCTACAAGAGCACTTTATAACTCGTAGTGGTCACTATGACTCATAGGGGGCTTTCATAGAGTCTTTCTACAACTGACTCATATAACTTTTTGCTTACTATTTCTTGATCATGGGGCTAACTGTGGTATGTTTATGTCTTTTTTCCAGTAACTATGGCCCCGAAAGGTAGACGTGCTGAGATTGAGGCTCTGAGGAAAAAGGTCAGGGATGAGCCTTCAAATGACGAGCATTTGGGTTATAAGAAGACCCCTCAGCCGAGTGGCTCATTAGAGATCAATGAAGTCAGACCAAACCTAAATACTATGATACCAGAGACCAGAGTTGCAGCCAAAGTTAGGCATACTCAGGCTCTAGTTGATAGTCCTTCCTAGTCTGAAGAGAAAGGTAGGGACTAGAGTGGGAGCAGCATGCCACAGATGATTCCTTCTAGAGAAGAGCCTAGTTTTAAAGTAGGCTCCGAGGACATAGGAGATTTTGAGTCCTCCATCGCACCATCCTCATCATAAGCATTGCATACCCATTCCAATTGGTAGTGCATTGAGGGCATAAATGAGATCTTCAGAGAGGGCATGCAACCTAACGAGCAGGGTAAACATACCTATACTATTAATGAGGAGGCCAGGGTGATAGTAGATGGAGTTAGTTGTGTCCCCAATCTACAGGACATGATGATACATTATGGGCTTATGTGGCTGACTCAGTCAATTGGTCAGTAATCCCCTTTCTGATGAAGAAGTTTTATGCATCTTATACAACCACCATCTAGCATTCTCTTCCTAAGGGGAAGAAACCTGTCACAACCCAACCTATGAGCCATGATTGGTACCCGATAGGGGCACCCAGACAACATAACCTAAATCAGATTCCAACATGAGTTACTATTCATTTTATAAAAATTTCGGCAGAGTTTCCTCTATTTTATTAACTAGCCACCTGTAACAGAAGAGTACAGCGAACCAATAGACAGAATACAAACATGAATATATAGACATGCGGGCCAATAAGGTCACCGCTGCGGTCCTGCCACCTAATAACCATAATGTAGATTCAGAATGCTCAAATAGGTGGCTAAGTGTCACATATCAAACATATATAAAGATACTGAAGCTAACAGATAGGACCCACACTCACCAAGTATCCACAGACCTCTAATACAGATACATAGAATCAGACGACGAAACAGGGCACCCGTCATACCTAAAACGAATAAAATCTGAAGTATCAAAGTATTAACATAATATACCAAAAGTAGCTCCGGAGTAGGGGAGCTCATTAGAAGTAGATGGAGGTCCTAAGCTGGAGGTCCTTTACCTCGTGCGTCAGAACCTGCGGGCATGAAACATAGGCCCCGAAGGAATGGGGGTCAGTACGAAAGACGTATCGAATCTGTAAAGCAGAAAGTACATACAATCATCAGAGTAGCCAAATTAATATAGAAAGCAGAAGCACATATAGTTATCAAAGTAGTCAAAAGACCATAATCAAAGGATTTCATTTTCTGAGCGCGTGTCAAGTTATGGTTTCAGCTTACTCAAGAGTCAAAGAAATACTTGTAAGAATCAACGGACAAGAACAATGGCGACCTCCATGCTCGTGCTATACCGCAACATCACTCTAGAAGTTTCCACCTAACCGAATCACTGATATATAGCACAAATAGATGGCAAGTGAACCGGCATCCCTGAACTCAGTTACTCTAATGTGGCATGAAACCACCGAACCGAAGGCCCAATCATAGCATAACTCCAGCTAAGTGAAGCCAGCCCTTGGGCGAAGCCGACCCCGCCGTACCTAGCCAACCTCGAAAAATATACATATATATATATAGTATCATAAGCACGACCCAACTAGCCCGGGAACCGGTGAATGTAAATATAGTGGCACGAACAGAGTAGAGCGGAGTGTATGGTATAAAAGTCACTTTTTGAATTCAGACTTAATTACGAGCTTGTATTTGGAAATAACGCATTTATTAATAATATTACACTTTAAAGTTGTTACCAAGTTCGCCTTTTCAAATTTTTTCCATGTTGTTATGAGTTGGAGATTTTTGGACTCTTTATGAAAAGTTAGAAGTAATCATTATGCCCAAAAGTATCTTTCAATTTCCAACTTAGTTACAAGATCATTCTTATAAGACATCTTTACTTATGCTAACATAGTAAATTTGGAGAAACAATTATTTAGTGTAACCCACTATTCATTCATACTTGTGATCAAGGGATGCTTACTAATTAACTCACTAAAAGTGACAAAGTTGCAAATTTGATGAAAATTACAATAACTTAATTCCGTGGAGTTTCCAAAATGTGGGAAGAAAAATTTCCAGCATAACCCTTGTAATCTAAGCTATCTCGGGGTTCCAATTGACCCTTTTAACAGCCCACAACTGAACCATAAAACGTCAAAACACAAAACTTCACATTCTTGTTACCGATAGAAAAACTGATCAACCAGCATATTCAATACTTACATAACATCTTCAGCGACTCCTATACACTCCAAAAAAGACAACACGATGCCCTAGCACTCAACCAATGCTTCTAGCGTCAAAATGTTCAAATTTTTCAATATAGGGTCCCAACTTCAACCAACATATACCAAACGCATACTAATTATTTATAATATAATTTTCATGTCACAAGAACCATTTATAAGCTAATAGAACCTTCACACACCACTCTAAGACAAACAAACCGAATTTGAATTCAATTCCCCCCAATTCGACCCAACACTTTTATTCTCCAAACAAATTGATTTCGATCAATAATTCTTGGTTATTCTAGTCATTTAACATCCCCCAACACATATACTAACTCGAATTCAACTCAAACAAAAGAAATCTTCACTTACCTTCACAAGAGTCATTTGGCTTCAAAACTTCAATTCATAATCTCCACTCGATTTCTTGACGAACTATTGTCCCTATGATGCTTGGGGGACCCAATACACTAGGCTTGAAGGCTTGGAATTGGAAGAAGGATCGACAAACTCGGGCTCCACGAACTGCTACAGTAACCTGATGGGTTACTATTCACAGCAGAAATTTTTTTTCCAAGTTTTCTTCTTCAATTCTTGTTAAAATAGAAGGTATTTGGTTCTTGATCAGGTTTTGGATGATATATATATATATATGATGATCTTGGTTTGAGTAGGAGATAGATTAGAAGAAGGTTCTTGAAGAATGAAGAAGATGAAGAAATGGAATGAAGTAAAATGTTATTCTTGTACAAGTCATACTCACATATATATAAAGATATAAAAAC
>DF362513.1:0-34395 GCA_000787875.1 Solanum virginianum | reverse complement strand
CCCCCCCCCGATTGTCCACACTTCCATCTCTGCAACCTGCATCGTCTGAACATGTAAGTTTTTGATTGGCCAGCATTTCACCCCATATAGCAAAGACGATTTGACCAATGCTCCAGAGGCAAGCCTCCATTTAGTCCATGCTGCCCCAATTCGATGTGTGACGTCATCATCGATATCACTACTACTCTGGATGATGGACCCAAGATATTTAAAGTTATCTCTCTTGGGAATAGATTGAGTAACAAGCCTCACTTCAATGTCTGCTACATCTCTCCCAACACTGAATTTGCATTCCAAGTTAAGCTTTCAATAGTAGTTGTTAAACCGACTATGTTGTACAGGGTGAAGTGTTGACCTGTTAAGACCTTTCATGTAAAGAAGATGAGAGTGATTGAAATGAGATTAGAAATGAAGATAGGTTAAGGTGAGAGTGATCTATGTTGTAGACAAGATTAATGAAGTGAGGTTGTGGACAATGAAGTGTGAGAGTTTTGACGCTGATGAGGATGTTGATGAAAGTATGTGGGCATATTATGAGATATATGATTAGGAATGAAGATATTTGAGATAAGGTGAGAGTAACCTATGCAGTAGACAAGAGTTGGAAGTGAGTTTAATGGACAAGGAGGTGTGAGAGTTTGATACTGGTGGGTGTAGAGGTAAGTGAAAGAAGTTTTGTGGGAGATCATTAGATAGGACATCATTTATTTTCAGTTTATTGAGGACGTGACCTTAGGTAGGCAGACATGGAGGTCGCATATATCAACAGTATTGCCGTAGTTGCTCGTCTCTCGTTTTCTGTTACTACCTATTGTATCTTGTGCTTCAATTATTACAATATTTTTTCTGTTGCTATTGATTCTTTTCCCTAAATGCTATTAATGCTTTGTCTGTTATGTGCTATGTCTTCTTTACTTTTGTATGTCTTTTTTATATTGTTGAGCTGATGGTCTTTAGTAAATAGCCTCTCTATACCTCTACATGATAGGGGTAAAAGGTGTACGCTCTACCCTCTGCAGATCCCACTGGTGGGATTTCACTGGTTATGTTGTTGTTTTTGCACCTTCAGTCACTTGCTTTCAACTAATCAGATTTGAACTTTTCGTATTAATTTGTTTCTTTCATATGCAGGTACATTTTATTCGAGGCTGTATTCCTAAATCCATATCTGAAATACGAGGGTAAATAAAATAAAACTGATCAATATCTGAATTGAATTTAAATAGGGCAAACTCTTATTTTTCCTGTATATAGGTTGGTGTGTGAGGACATTTCTGGTGGACTGGAGGATATTCCCATTCCCGCAACTAATTTAGTTGATGATCCACCAGTAGCACCGACAGGCAAGCACCTATATCTTGATATTATGCTGTTCTTATGGCTCTCTTGGTTCTCCCTTCCTCATGTGCAAAGGCTTTCATGTTAATGTGAGAAATGATTTTGTGGCTATTGAAAATTTGGACTTGTCTGTACTATTTACTTTTAGCTTGATCTGATGATAAGATAGCAGAGAATATACAACAGGACAGTTGAAATGCCTCGAACACATTTCAGCAACTTGAAAATGCATGACTTGAAATAAATCTTCCTTAAGCTTTATAGTGGTGGATGAATTACTTAGTTGTGTATTTTCTGCACATTCATGATAATCTAACTTGTGTACATGACTGGATGAACTTTTTAAAAAGCCACGTTTCTCTCATTAAAAACCATTTTACCTTTCTAAATACTTCAATTTGAGGGTAAGCAGTCATTGTGTTGTATATACCCCCTTCCCACAAACTATCGTGGTCTTTCTCCAACACAAATACAATTTTCCTTCCTAAAAAACTCGCTGCCTATATTGGGTCAAAATTCTCATCCTTAGATGCCTGATTTAGGCGGCTCGAAAGGTCTGTATTAAAAACAACATCATCCCCATCATCCTAACACTTTCTTACTTGTTTCCTTAGTTATTATTATTATGTGTTATTTTGTTCAAATGATTAGAGTTCTTAATCCATTGAAGGAAATTAACCAAAATATCTTCGTATTCCTATGTTTTCATGCACATTTTGCTAGAAAAATTGTTAAGAGAGGAAATTATAAATATGGAAAGAACCCATTCCTCGTATATAGAGGTCAAGGATCAGAGTCCCTATAATTGTGTATGTAGGAATAAAAACTTTTACGAATTGGTTTTCTTTCTTTCAAGAATTACTTGCATACTTTCCTTGACTTTGTACATGCTTGAGGCAATAATAAGGCAATTCAAATATGTGAGCACTAACACATTTGAAAGTAGGATACTGAATGATCAGTCTCAATTTCATGCCAAGTCGAAACCATACATGTCAATGAGTTTCTTCTTTTAGTTTAACACATCTCCTCTCTGGAAGTTGGTGCTCCTCTCCATTTCAACACTGCTTATCTTCCTGGGGATTGTTATGATGCCACTATCTCGTTGGAGACCTGTGTTGATACTTTCTAGCGATACTTGTCTTTTGAATTTTCATTAGTTCCAATAGCTTGGATTCCTGTTGTGAGAAGTCTTTCTTCCTGATTTGATTCCCTGCTACGAATTTCTCTCCCTACCTTAAAAAGTTACTTCACTTTCTCTTTTTTATTTTTTAAAAAGGACCATTCCATTTCCAATATATCATCTTTTTTTCTCATTCTCGCTCAAAAAGCAAGAATAATTTCTTCATCTTTTTCTAAAAGAAAATGGTGGTTCAAACTAATGGTACTAGAATTCCGCCTTTACCAGATGCAAAAGATTGAGCTCCTCATTATATTATTCGTGAAATTTAAATTTGACGATCAACATACACATTACTTCAAACCGAGTGTTTCAGAAAAGTACAAATCATATGAAGTTGACAGTCATTTTATTCGACAAAAGATTGAATGTGGGTGCCTTGTGAATGGTTTCTTCAACTCAAATGACTAATTGATTGGTAGTGTTACAAATCCTTTTTTGGCTCCAAAATTGACTATATCTGTGACAAGTTTTGAGCATGCATTATATGCACTCCACCTTGTAGGGGAATGTTAAGAACTAGAAAAATTATAAATATGTTGAACTTATTGCAGTCTAGTTAGGGATTTTTACCTAATTGTTGAGATTAGGCTTCATGAATTATATATCACAAAATGGATATATGGAGGATTTATATAGCTGGCAGCAACTAATTTGGGATAGAGGTATTATTATTATTTTATACTTAAAAGGTTCTAAGTATTTTTGGATGTTGAACTGTGATCGAAGCGCCTATATTTTTGACGTTAAAACTTTACACAACATTCAGGTTTGACTTATAGCAGGGATATCATATGCGCCAAAGGTATAAAGTTCCCTTCAGCTCCCACAGGATGCAACTGTCGTGGTTCATGTCTTGATCCAAGAGTTTGTTCTTGCGCTAAACTCAATGGTTCTGAATTTCCTTATGTTCATAAAGATGGTGGAAGGTGAGTGCAGTATTTCAATCCTTTGGCAGAGTATGTCAGTTTAAATTATAGATGAATTTCATTTACCTGGGTTTCTAGCGTTGACTAGTGATCGATTAGTGCTGCTAATCTGACATATTTACCTGCACGCGAATTGCTTGCTGTCAAGGTATGAATGTCTAGAGCCTACATGCTTCATGTTTTATTCTTAATGGTATTTGCATTTTGATACCCTTCGGGGTGGCCCAATGGTTTGGGCTTGGGACTTCTATGTTAGAGGTTTCAAGTTTGAAATCCTTGCCAGCGAAAGCAAGAGGTTTGCCTTCTAAGTCGAGCTTGTCGTATCGGGCTTGCCTAGTACGGGTTACCTCTCCTATGTGGTTTGCGAGCTATTGCATAGGAGCGGGAGTTTTACCCTATGCGCACCCAAAGGATAGCGGTTGTGAGTTTCCCTTGTTATAAAAAAAAAAGTCATCTCTTTCACATAATTCTCCTCTTTTTTTTTCTGCTTTTTGTCTATTCTTAATTTTGATAAGAATATATATTTTCAGTTCTCTTGGGATTTCTAGGGAATTTAGCTAGGGTACCTCATTTAGCTGCTCCGTTTCCCATTTCTGTTGGAAGTCCTCAGTTGACTAACTTAGAGGGAAAATTTTATAACTCACTGCTCTCTCATGATACTTTTATTTTTTTTGTGGGCTGAAGGTTATACAGACCATTAGTATGGTTCTATAAGCCTTGAAGCTTGGTGCAAAACATGTTAACCGCTTTGCGGAAGCCTCGTTTGGCAGTGCAGTCACCAAGATTCCAAGGCGTATGTACCATCGTCAGTGGGTGTTATCCTTAAGAGCCGTGTCACTAAACAAGTATTTCATTTTACTTTTTGACTTAATAGATTATTTCTGATCTCTAGAACAAAGAAGTGTTTATGATCCTGGCTTACTATTAAGGTATTTCATGGTATCTGCCGTTAAATATTTCTATTAAATAGAACAAAGAATTTCCCTTTTATATGTATTTCCTTTATCTGATGCCTGTTTGGTTTGTCGTAACTCTTATAAGTTAAAACTGTGAGTCAATTTCTTGCTCGTTCGTTCAGTATTGTTTATGACATATCATAATGCAATGATAGTATTGTTGTTTAATTTGTGACAAGTGCTGATTTTGCTTTGTCTGGTACTTTACAGCAAAAGCTGAGGGCCTATTAGTAATCCCTCCATTTCAAAATAAGTGCATTGTTGAGGCATTTTTCATTGTTCAAATTACTTAATTGTTTCAATCTTCAAGAATAACTTAGAATTTTCTTCCATTTTTAAGCTTCATTTGGATTTCCTATGTGATAAGTTCAAGAAACTTTAATTGCTTTGAATTTTTAAATTTGGCTCTATCTAAATTCTTGTTGATGTTTAACCTCCAAACTATTGGTTTCACTTAAAACAAGTTGAGTCATTTTAAGAGTTGCATATTGGATTTTGTGTTAGAAATTAATTGAAAAATTAGTTAGTAATTGAGGGTAGTTATCATGATCAATGTTTAGTCATTCTTAGGAGTAATTTAGCAATAATTAAAAAAAATAAAAATAGAAAGTAATGTCTAATTAATGTCTTAAATTTCTTTTATTAAAGGGTGCGCAATACCCCAACAATTCACTTATTTTGGAATGGAGTGTACTATTTGCAGTTGCCTTGCAGTGCAATTCTTTCAACATGCCTTATATTTTCAGTATATTTTTCTTTGTAGACTTATTGAGCCAAAGGCTGTTGTTTTTGAATGTGGTCCGAATTGTGGATGTGGACCTGCCTGTGTCAACCGCACTTCTCAGAAAGGATTGAAATATCACCTTGAGGTTCTTTCACTTGTCCATACCAGGTTACAGATTCTTCTATACAGGAGTGCTGCATATTCATTTCTGTGGCTGTTTCTTTGTCAATGGGAGCAGGTTTTTCGTACTCCAAACAAGGGCTGGGGTGTGAGATCATGGGATTATATTCCTTCTGGTGCAACCATCTGTGAATACATTGGTTTTTTGAAGAAGACAGATCAGATTGATCCTGCAGCAGATAACAACTATGTTTTTGACATTGATTGCTTGCAAACAATGAAAGGTCTCGATGGGAGGGAGGCAAGTGTTCACATATTTGGTTGCTCACATTTCCTTTTTCTGTTATCTTATGTCATAGAAATTTCTTCTAGGATTAGCCGAAGGGCGTGATTCCAATATACTATATTTAATTTAGCCGCGTAGAAATTGTCCAACTTTTGCGCTCTCTGATAGTTTTGGCTGTTGCAGTTTTCGCAGGATCTGGCATCATGACAATAGCACTGTTCTTCCATTTGGGCTTTGGTCTTTGGTCTTTTTGTTTGGTTTTGTTGTCTTATCCACTTCATTCTTACGTTCTTCTGCAGAGACGGTTGGGAGAGGTTTCTTTGCCAGGACACTGGCAGAAGGATGTTGAGAAGACGTCAGATGGAGGGCCAGAATATTGCATTGATGCAGTTTCTGTTGGCAATGTTGCGAGGTTTATTAATCATAGTTGTCAACCTAATTTATTTGTTCAATGTGTGTTAAGCACCCATCACGACATTGGTTTGGCAAGAGTGGTGCTAATGGCAGCTGACAACATACCACCTCTGCAGGTTTCTGCTAAATCTTACTCCCTGTGTGTTCAATTAACTTGATAAAATTTATTCTGGGAACATAATGGAAAGTGGGATTGTAATAAGAAGATTTGGATCAAGAATCACGGGAAATGTAAAAGATTGACTAAAGGGTTACATGAGAGTGATTTTAACATACCTAGTAAAATTCCACAAGTGGGGTTTGGGAGGGTAAAATGTACGCAGACCGTACCACTACCTCATAGAGATAGAGGGGTTTCCGAAATATCCTCCTCAAAAATCATACCTAAAAGCAAAAAATACTAGATATGAAACCAAACGACTAGAAAAATTGCTTCTTACTAAAAGAAGAGGAGAAGACATCTGTTCCCCTGGTTTAGTAGGTGTTTCCCATTTCAGTTCTTTTTTGAGGTGTTATGTTCTTGTTTGCTAGTATTTGGGCTGCAGTCAGGTTTGATCGTATGATTTTGATTTTGATTTAGCCTGACCCTAATTACTTGGAGAGGCTGGGTAAGAACAAACAGCCGAGGGAAATTTATCCCTTATTAAGTAGTACGACCAGCGTTCATATTAAATTGCTCATTGGTTTGCTTCTGGTTCACCTGTAGGAACTCACATATGATTACGGCTATGTCCTGGATAGTGTTATGGATCGTGAGGGGAAGGTCAAACAAATGGCTTGCTACTGTGGAGCTGCTGATTGTCGTAAACGCTTGTTTTAATGGGATGTGTATACGCTTGTTTTAATGGGATGTGTAGCCATTCTTTAGGTTATCTTCAGCATACATTACATAATTTTTGTGTTTCTCTATGCTGATTTCTCATCATCTGTAATTCTGCGTAGCAGTTACCAACGTTGATAAAGCACTTCAGGTGTTATATATTCTATTCCCCAATGAGAAAGAGTTCATTTGATTTCACATTGATTGTGAATGTGCGTGCTTTTGTTAAATATATATTACAAGGATCCTGTGACTCAGTTCCAATTTGATTCTGTCTTATCCATTACCTAATCTGAAGAGAGGGATGAGAAGTTCTCAAGTTAGCAAAATAATATCAACTGTCACTAAAGATATTTTGAGTTTGTTTTGGGATTGCACACATGAACCTGTTTAGTGCCAAAGATGCGGCATCATTTTAGTGTTCATAGTGGTGAAATCTCAACTAATTAGTCTTTGTACATAGGTAATGAAAGTTATGTATTAAGAATAAGTAATGATGGTTCCTTAGAAACTGCATTAAGACTGGTTCTTCTCATTCACCTCCTCATGTACTAGCGTACACAGGTAGGAAGATATGGCACAACCAACAGAAATTCTTTCAAAATGAATTGTCACGTTATTTATCATAATTGCGCTAGTTCTGTGACTTCTGCGGCACCTTCCCATCTAGTTCTGTAACTCGAATTCCTCTATCTCACAAACAATGCTGAGGGAACCGAAATGACCTTCTCTGAGGGTGGTCAGGTGATTCCTGAAGAATAAAGGAAGTTCATATGGAAATTCCGTAGTTGGAGACGTATAGGCGGTCCGTAGGCTGCTGCTTCTCCTTTGTCAAACTCGTCTTCCTCTTCCTGGTATATATTACTATGGGTTAAAAAAGAAAGAGCGACGAAAAGAAGGATTTGCAATCTAAACCAACGTAGGCAGAGCCAAATTCAAGGCTCATCGATACCCCTTCAGATATATATGTTTAGAATAATTTTTTATTTATATATAATAGATAATTTGTGTGTGTATTTCTTAACTTCTTGAAGAAAATTTTGATTCTGGCACTAAATACATGAATGAATAATTGATCCATCATTTGGTTCTTGGCTGTGAGCTGTTCTAGATTAGCTGGAGCTGTTTGGGGAATCTAGAGTTTGGTGTGGCTTCGCGAAGAAGTTTTCGGCAATATCGTCGTCCGAAGACCTTGTCCACGCGCACTATGAAATTATAATAGTGAGAGGTGATTCTCTCCCCAGTATCAGTATCTAGTTCCAGCAGGCATCTCTAATCTGCTCTCCATCTTATTCTTCAAATATAGAGAATAGATAATACTCAGAGACAACCAACTTCAATTGAATTTTCTAAAAAAAATCGTTCTCCCTTCCCAATTTTCTAAAAAGACAAATTAAGGCTAATATAAAACTTTTCAATTCAAGTGTTATCGACGAGTATGTTATACGTACCTTATGTATTTGACTGTGGAAAAGTATCACGATGACACAACGTGGTGTGATATAAAGTGTCTAAAATGAACAAAGCCTAAGTGACATTTAGTGTCAACTATAGGTAGCCAACAATGGATTCTGCCTTTTTATTTGACTCATTTACTTAAATAATATATTATATAACATTAATTATAAAGTTTAGTACAAGTTTTACTCTTACTTAAAATAATTATATTTTTTTACCCAAAAAAGAATGCTTTATTTCTCTCTCTTCCATTAATTTTTATAACATTTCTTTTTCTTTCATCAATTTTTTTCTATTCTTCCATTAATTTCTACAATATTTCTCTTTCTTTCATCAATTTTTACTATTTTTTCTCTCTCTTGATAAATTTACAATCGCTCCAACTTCTACCATTTTTTACAACTTTTTTCTCTCCTAGTAAATTTTCATTGGATTCAACCTCCATCACGAAATCATTTATGTGTTAAATTTTTATTATATGAATAAATATATAATGACTTTATAACACAATTTTGATATATTAACATATAAATTAATTTAAATAGTTCTTGAATGGATGAAATTCGAGTATAATATTTTTTGACATTGTTAATTAAAAATATATATAAACGACAATGGTAATACATTTTGAATTCAATATATTAAACATATTATATGCATGTTTCAATGCATGCGTGCAATACATTTTTAATACAAAATATATTTTAGCACCATTAATAAGAGAAAAACAAAATATAATTATAATACATTTTGAATTCAACATATTATACATATTATTGGCATGTTAAGTAGAGAGGCTGTTTCCTGGGAACCGTCATCTCAAAACCCATCCGCAGAACGGCCTAGATATGATCAAAAAGTAAATATTCAAAAAGTAAAGGATTATTGGCATGTTTCAATGCATGTAAATAATATATAACTAATTCTTTTTTCAAAAATAAATGTTTCACAAGTATTGTGCATCAATTTTAATATTTCAGTACTATTTAACTTAACTTATATTATAAAATAGATATTATATTTATTAGAACAAAAATAGTCGAATGTACAAAAATTGATAATATTAAATTAAAATTGTATTACAAATATCATTCATATTTCATACAATTTTGATACAATTGTAATATAATTTTTCAGAGTTTCATCTCCTCTTCTTCAATGAATCACCACCACCAGATCATCATTAGATTGCCAATAGCTCCAACCAATCAAAAATAAGTTATCACACAATTCACCCAAGCACAAAAAAAAAAAAATCAAACTCTTTTTTTTCAATTTTTTTGTTGCATTCATCTCCACCTTCACTGTACACCACAAGTCTGAAATCAGAGAAGAAAACACTCATAAGAATCATGAACAACTGTAGAAATAGAAAATAATTTAAAAAATCATAAATTTTGTTAAAAATTACGTCACTAAAAAGAAAAATACGAGTTGAAGAAGAAGTAAATAAATTTTTTGACAATCCGAGAGAATACCTTCATTGAAAATCCTTCGTTCAGAGAAAATGGTCTTTGTTGGTTCAAAAAAGGAACAAATGATTTTCTTTTGCTTAAACGAAAGGGTTCCTTTGGCTATTAAATAAATTATTATATCATAAACTATAATAAATTATAGGTAGCATTAAAAAGTAAAATTACAACAATAAAATATATGTAAAAATTCCTTTTTATTTTCATATTTGCTAATACAAAACTTTTTTTCCTCCAAATAACCACCTTATATAATCTTCATGTAAAGTAAAATTCTATTTTTTTTTCAAAATTTTTATTAATATAAAATTATATTTATTCCAAATAATACTAATTATAAGCAAATATACTATACATATTTAATGGATAATTTTAATAAAAGTGAAATCAATGATAAAATTATTTTACATAATAAATATTATATGTAAATTTGGCTGAAAATAATATACTTGTCAATAATAAGTTTTTAGATGTTATATTACATTAAAAAGTAATTAATAATATTAATAATTTAATTAATGATATTATATAATATAAATAATATTAATATTCATTCTAAGTTACATATTCAAAACAGCATTTTTAAAAAATGTAAAAAATAAATAAATTACTTTGAATGAAAGTAATATACTTGTCAATAATATATTTTTAGATATTATAATACATTAGAAAATAATCGATGGACTTATATATTGAAAATAGTGTTAAAATAATTTAAAAATAAAATAGAGATTACAGAAAAATTTAGAGTGTGGTTGGAGAGTCTGCTCTCTTTTCTACCATCCAAATATAAAGAATATTAACAGAGTGTGGTTGGAATGATGTTGCGGAAAAAAATTAAAATTCTTTTAGTCAACACCACTTAAACTCTATAATATTAATTTGTTTATATGTATTTGTTTTACACTTAATGTGATTGTATATACATAACTTATTTTAGATACATGACTTACCACACAAATATATATTACTTAGTTTAGATTAAAAATTTAAAATTATTTTAATTAACGACACTTATAAAATTATCTTATACTTGATTTACCAGCATTCAAAATTCTTATATAGAATTTATTTCAAATAAAACTTTAAAATTATTTAATTGAAACAATTTAAAAGAATAATTTTTCATGAATAAATATTGGGCTAGTGCGACATACAAAGTTCTTTCACTAGTATATTCTCTACGAGTCTGATTGAGTTGTGTGCTTGCATCCCCTTTTAATATTTTTTTATTTTAATTTATATGTCTTACTTTTTTGGACCCCCTTTAATATTTTTTTCATTTTGAGTTATATGTCTTATTTTTTAAAAAAAAAATTGTTATATATAAAAGATTATATTAAAATATTATAAATTACAATAATTAATAATTTAAAATAATTGATTATATATTTAAAAGTTACTTAAAAGGAATATAATATATAAAAAAATTTGATTGACTCTCAAAATTTTAGCAATGTCATATAAATTGTGGCAAGAAGAATAACATATAATTTTTTCAAAATAATATAAATATCATTCACTTTTCTCTAATATAATCTAATTGAATTTTGATCGAACATAAATAAATTTTCCTCATTTAAAGTACATTTTAAAGACGCCATAAATATTTCTTCAGTGGAATTCAAATTGTATTACAAAATTAAGCATTTTTTTAAAGATTAAATGCTTCACTATTCAAAATCACAGAAGTAAACTATAATATTATTTATTTTATCGTATGAATAACTACATACACGTTTGTAGATTGACATTTTTTTGTGTGCTGAAATATAAAAGAATTGGGTCATCCACAATAAACTTTATTGTTGTTATATAAATTATTGCTATTGGTCATTATTAAAGTTAAAATGCTTTAAAGTTCATACATCAAGGATTTATGATCAATAGTGAAAAAGAAATACAATGTCAACCTATAAGGGATGGTTTCGTACGATGAATAAATAAATGTTAAATATAGTGTTTAGTAATATTTGTATTTATAATATTTGTATAATCATGAAGAGATATTTCGCATGTATTACTTAATTTGGTGTATTAAAAATAGTAAGATTTGTATTTTTTAAAAATATTTATTTACAAATCTACCTCTACAAATATAATAGAAAATATGTTTAAAAAAAGTTTTGAGGGACAATTGAATCTTTAACCACGTTAATACATATATTAAGAGGGTGTTTAGATTAACTTAAAAGCTGGTCAAATCTGTTTTTAAGCTCTTTGTAGCTTTTGAAAGTGTTTGTCAAATCTTAAACTAGCTTAAAATTAGTTAAAAATAACTTAAAATAAGTCAAAAGTTAGAAGTTGGTCTCCCCCAACTTTTGTCTTTTTAGTTTAAAAGTTATTTATGTTTAACCATGTACCTTTTTATCCCTAATGTTTACTTCTATTTTTTATATTATTTTGCTCCTACTTTTTATTTTATTTTTTTCTTTCATTTATTTTTAAAATTTGGCTCTTTCTTTTTTTTTCCCTTGCTTTTTCTTTCTTTTTTTTTTCCCTTGCTTTTTCTTTCTTTTTTTTTTCCCTTGCTTTTTCTTTCTTCCTTTTTTTTTTCCTTCTTCCATTTTTTTTCTTTTTTTTGTTGCTCTTTTTTGTTTCTTCTAAATTATTTTCTCCTTATTTTATTCATTTTATAAATTATTTATGGTAATGAAAAAATATAACCATTACTTATTACAAATATAATTTTTAAAAAAAGGTACAATACATAAATTGAACCCTTAACTTAGAGCGAAATTTTAAGTTGAAACTCAAACTTTCAAAATGCTCAAATAGGCACTCCAACTTGTCTGTTTTTTATCAAGTAAACACAAGGCGCTGACATAGCAAAATATGTGTTTTACACTCAAAAGGAGGCGCGTGAGTACTATTTTTTTTTTAAGATTTCAATAGCTACGAAAGGTTTGAATTGTCATTTTTACCCCTACTACATCCTTTTATATATAAATCTTTATTTTTCAAATTAAAATACATTTTTTTCTTCTTTCTAGTACTAATCTTCAAAAAATAATTTTCTAGTTTTTGACACTAAAAAATATTTTATAATTTGAAATATTTTTTAAAAATAAATATTTAAATTCTCTTTTGGGAGGTGGGAGGGTAAAGGTCGGGGGTTAGGGGTGGGGGATGGATAAGACTTAGGGTGGAGTAAAAAATTAAAATTTTTAAAAATTTAAATTTTTTGTAAATGTACATTTTTATTTTTATTTTTTTTTTGTATGGGGGGTGTGGGGTTGGGGGTGTGGCGGGGGGCTGGATGGGGAGATGGGGGGCCTGAGGTGGAGTAAAAAATTAAAATTTACAAAATTTAAATTTTTCGTAAAATAATTTTTTATTTTTTTGTACGGGGTGGGGGTGGGGGTGGTGGGGGAGTGGGGCTGGGGGATGAGGGTCCGAGGTGGAGTAAAAAATTTTAAATTTTCAAATTTTGAATTTTTCGTAAAATAATTTTTTTATTCTTTTATGGGTCTGGGACTGAGGGTGGGAGGGGCTGTGGCGATGAGGGTCCGAGGTTAAGTAAAAAATTTGAATTTTAAAAATTTAATTTTTTCGTAAAATAAATTTATTTTGGCCAATCACAAATATTTCTTTACTTTTTTTAACTATAAATAAGTGAAATGGTGTCATATGACGTGACATTTTTTTATTTTAAAAAATATAAATAGATGGAATACGTTTATGACGTGGCATAGTGGGACCAGACATAAAATTCATGTCATAGAGAGTGTATCTCACGCACATGGGTTGCTACACAACTGTGCCTACTTGATAAAAAAATGAGCAAGTTGGAGTGTTTATTTGTGCACTTTGAAAGTTTGAGTTCCAACTTAAAATTTCGCTACAAGTTAAGGGGCTAATTTATGTATTATGCCTTAAAAAAAACTCCAATATGTCAGTATTTTAAATATTAAAAATAACTTAGACATATAAAATAATTTATATTGAAGATGAATTAAAATAAATTAATCTAATTTTATCTAATTTAGAAACAAAAATTTAGAATAATAATTAACATTTTATAATATATAACAGTTTAAGGGTATTTCAGACACTTTGATTAAAAAAATGCTTAACAACACTTTGATACCAAACACATTAACAACTTTTTTTTCAGCTTAAACACTTTTATCCAACACTCGTAACTGCTTATTTTTAAAATACTTTTAAAGAATTTTTTAAAAGTTATTTATTTTCAGCTAATCCAAACATGCTCTAATCCCCTTACATCACTAACACCTACAAATTTACAATATTAGTAATATACACTTTAATATATAATAAAATATGTAATCAATAAACAACATAAAAAATATACCAATCAAAATATTATTAATACATTAAATTAACATATATACAATTTTTATTAATACACTCAACAAAATAATCCCAATGTCTAAAACTAAATACAAAGTTACCTGTAAATTGTAGTAGTAATACTTAAAAGAATATACTTTTTTAGGACTACTTTTGCCCTGATATAAATGAAGACAGGCGGGCATATATTTTGGAGGCGCTAAAACCCGAAAAGATTAAGCAGACTCCCTTTGTGTATTCTCTTTCTCTCTGGAATTTCATGTCCATCTTGCCCTCCCATAGCGACAATCATACAGCTTCCTCTTCTTCTTCATCTCCAAACCCTAAGTCCAATCATGGATCCAAACAGCAGCAGCAACCCTCTCGCCCTTCCCCATGCTCAGGTTTCCATCCCCTCTACCCTAATTCAGTCATCTATTTTCCTTTTCGTTTCTCTGTTTTTCACCGGAATTATGTCTTTTTTCTGCTTCTCTCAGGAAACATGGTTACCGCTGCATATGATTCTGGTGGATCCTCCAAAAAGGTAAAACACTGCATTTTGTAAGTTGTAACTTCTTTTCTCTTAATAAACCAATTACCTCTCACCAAAATATTACAGGTGAACAACTCCACTAGCAGTCGAGATGCCTTGACACCACGCCATAACAGTGATAAAATCTCACTGCAGGAACAAGGAAAATCAGTCAGGACAAATGATCCTTCCAGTGGAAGAGACTCCAACAATCCTCAAGGAGTTGTTACCCGCTCAGCTCCAAGAAGAACACACTTGAATGTTTTGACTGCTTCAAAAAGAGACTGAAAAGAGCGACAATCTTTCCTTTCATGAAATGTATTATTGATACCTTCAAATGCACACAGATGGTCAGTGGTAACCACTTGCTGAATTTTCAGTATGATCCCATTTCTCGTCCAAAATCTGGGCTGCCTCCTCCAAGGAGATACGTGAAGAGAAAACCTTACAACAAAGATCTCTTCCTTCAAGCAAATTACAAGTTTGTTCTGTTGGATTCAGGCAGTTACACGCCTGAGTCAATGGATCCAGACAAAATGTTACAATGGGAGGATATTGTTTGTGTGAGATATTCCACTCCATTTCATGTGCAATGCCCCATATGCTTAGAGGATCCTCTGTGTCCTCAGATAACTTCGTGTGGTCATATATTTTGTTTTCCCTGTGTTATGCAATATTTTATGATCTCTGAAGAACATGATCATAAAGATGATTTCAAGAAGAAATGCCCCTTGTGCTTTATGATGATATCTTCAAAAGATTTGTACACCATTCAAATTGAGTATGTGAAGCAACATCGTGTCGGTGATGTCATTGAATTTTTCCTCTTAACGCGTCACAAGGATTCGTTTACTTTGTCTTTGAAAAATAATGATGGCATTGTTGGTGGAGAGGATGTTCAAAAATCATTTTCTAAGTTCACAATTACATCAGATGTTGACCTTTCTGTACGAGAGGCCATGTCTGATCTTGATAGTTGGTTAGCTAGAGCAGATTCAGGTTTAGTTGATGACTTGGAGAAACTTCCCTTTGTCTGTGCTGCAATGGAACAATTGGAGCAGCGGAAGAAGTACTGGAATAGGCAACATATTGCTGTCCAAAACAGCAAATCTGATAAAGTCAATTATTTGGACAAGTGCTCTTATAGTTCTCAGTCAACAGAAAGCGTCCAGGTCCATTCTGCCGGTCAATCTACTCCTGCAATGCAATCCAGTCATCCAACTGATAAGTCAGTATTGCAAAAGAAGTCAACTCTCAGTAAGGTATTGAGGGACTCTCAGCTTGTTACAGCTGCTGATTTTGAATCAATAGAAGAACGTGTTGGATCTTCATACAATAACAAGAGCCTACAGAGAGACACTAGTGGCATTACGGACAGAGAAGAGATCAGTTCCTACAGTTTTTACCAGGTGAATTCATATGAAGATGTTGTTTTTCCTACCAAGTATCTGTTATTACATTTAGATGCATGTGTACCACTAAGAATATGGACATTGGACCTAACCCCCCCCCCCTCTCCCCGTATGACAAGGACTGGACATTTGGAGATGAGACAACATAACATGGTAGCCTGTATTGAGTAACAAAGAGTAGGGACGGGTCTAGCTCTGATGGCTCAAAGTAAATGGACCTTTAGCTTAACTCATACTAGAAGTTAGCGAATGAGGTGATTAGACCTTATATGATGACAAGGTGATTAGACCTTATACCTTCGTTAACTAATGATCTCTTCTTGTTTTTTTTCCTCAATGATTATAACTATTTTCTTATAACGATGGTGCCATGTCCAGCTTGACGTGCACTATTTTTACACGGGTGCTTCCAAGCACATGTACTTGATAAGCCCACCAAGGAGGTCCAGCTTGGTGTGCACTCTTTTACCGGGTACCTGCTAAGTACAAGTCCTAGGTAACCATGCCCAGTGTTTTCAAGCATTTAGTTCATTACTGGTAGTTGGGATGACCAGGAGCAAGTTTCAGGCTTTATTGTATTTTTATTCTTTTGAATTCACCCTCTCATGAAAATGTTCTTCACGGGGGTTTTAGCTGCTGAGCAAAAACTATTCATGAATATTAGATTATTCCCTTACTTAAATACGTCAGGCAAAGTGGGGTAAAACCATTTTCCACAAAGAAAGTCCTCTTCTTAATTTTGTGTGCTATTAGGTCTTTGATATATCAACACAGGTAGTTGATAGAATTGTATATTGTAGCAGCTAGTGATGGGAGTTCATTTAGAGAAAGGGAAGCCCATGTACGCAAGATCTACTATTAAAAGATATTGTTTTTCCATGAAGGTCATCTGATTTTTCATAGGAACTTGAATGTTTTGACTGCTTCAAAAAGAGACTGAAAAGAGCGACAATCTTTCCTTTCATGAAATGTATTATTGATACCTTCAAATGCCCTCTTGCTCCTCTCCTTCATGGTCCACTCGATTGTGTGGGGTCATTTCTCATGCTTTGTTCTGCTAGTGCCTGCTTCTTCCCTTCAGCTTCGTGGCAACTCCTTAATGCATCCTAGCATAGCAGAGTTTGCGTCAAACTAAGCATAAAATTTGACAGCTTTGCAACCTCAATTTCCCTTGTCAAACTCGAACTAAGCATAGTTTTGATGGCTTTAGTGCCCCCAGTCTCTCTTGTCAACAATATCACATGTTGGGAGCTGTCTTACAACTGTTTATCATGTTGCCTCTCCATGCATTTAGTCAATATCCTTCACTTTGTTCTGTGAGATATGTAATGCACAGCTTTATACAAGTTTTATAGTGCCTGGTTATTTCAGGCAGCTGATGGTCAGCACCTTATCCTCCATCCGCTGAACATGAAGTGCCTTCTGCATTACTACGGTGGCTATGATAGTCTTCCTAACAGGTTTGAAAGATAATTACATTCTTACAGTAAGTTATGCTATTTTTTTCCAGTGAAAGGTGGCAAAAGGGTCTCTGTTATGTTGATGTCAGAGAAACTGCAACTTGAGGACCCATTGAACTCAATGTTGATACATTTAGCTTGTTCTACACTTTACTTTCATTTGTAAGGCGACAACTATTAAATTGAACAAATATGTTGTGCGTGTGGATTAAGTTAATCCTTTTGTTCCCAGTTGTTTGATAGAAGTTGCAATTTACCCCCTATTCTTCTGCGATTCTATGCTGTCCTTGATACATATCTTCTGTTTCGTATGGTCCTTGGTGAGATTAGCTACAAAAATATAGCTTTATTTTGAGCACATGTGACCTCATTGGACAAAGTTTGGAGTTATAATGTGGAAAAAGAAAAAAAAAACCCTTCTTTTATAGATAATAGCAAATTAACTAACAGATTAAATCCCAACTCTCGCTTTTCATCAGAGGAAATTATTTTGGGATGACTGTCACTTGTCATTTTAACAGATGACAGCCCATACCATAAGGTAGCTCTGCAGAGCCAAAATGAAAGGCCTTCATCCATTGTAGATTAGCAGGCATGGACGGAGGCTCATTTTTCCTTTCTTTTACTGGTTAATTATTTTTCTCCCAACTTTATCCGTAATATTCCCCATATCTTTCCTTGTCCAATTTCACCCTAGGCCATAGTCAATTTTGGGTTCATTTGGTGAAAGATGAACTGGTTATGAAGTTAGCACAACCAGGAAACTGGTGAAGCCATATTGCAACTTAGGTCAAACATTTGGTGAAAGATGAATGTTACCACATGTGCTTTTTGTAGTTAGAACGGTGAGATCTGTGTTAATGTTCCTCCAGCCCTTTAAAAGAGTTACCTTTTGTTATATGCATTTTCTGAGGTCCCCTTTTCCCAAAATATGCAGTGGGTTTATTAGTAAACCAATTTACATTAGGTACATAAAAAGGAAAAAGGGCTTACACATGACATGAAAGTGGAAGGTTCCCCACCCCTTAAATTTCCAGCTTAAATCTCATTTCAATCCGCTCTCCCTTCTCTGGCCTATTTAACAGAAGGTAGGTAGCTTCATCTTCGGTTCTTGAACTGGGATTCAACTGTATTTGTGTAGGGAAGTGTCAAATGATTTGGGCATATTCAGAGGAGCTGTAGGTGCTGTGGTAAATAGACCAGAAGGGGTTGGGGATGGTGATTTCCCTTGGCTTTCAAAGTCCATAGGAAGGATGAGTTTGCTATGACAAAGGGGAATGATGGAGTCCATTGAACTTTTTGGATTTCGTTAGCTCCCTTTCCCGAGCTTACTAATTCTTTGCATCCACTTGATGCCTGTTAATGGTAATTGTTACTTCATCAATAAAAGAAGACAAAAGGGCAAGGATGGATAGGTGCTAGTTAGAAGAGGCACAAAGTTGCCGCTTGCGGTGACAGGTTTCTATTTTGGGTGGGGTGGAGTTTATGAACTGTGCCGTGAGCTGAGAGAGGGAATTGGTCTACTGGGAGGGACAGAGGCTAAACAGTGGTAAATACCATGCTTACCTGAAAATAACATTGTACCTGTTGATGTGACTATGTTTTGACCATATGCCTTTTATTATTCCGGAACAACTTATTAGAGAAAATCTTGGATACAGAATCAGTGGAAAGATTTTACAAATGGAGTCTGTGACGCAATCGGAGGCCATGAGAAGGCGCTACCGCTTCCTAAGTCATTTTTCCTTGACAACAACATTTCAGGTACTTGCTGTGATGCTTATTTCTGGAAGTGTGTTGACTTCATTTCATTAATTTTTTAATCAATCTAGTTATTTTCACGTAATTTCCAGCTTTGTGAAATTGATCTCAGCAAGATAATGCCCATGGATGCACTTTCTCCATTTGCGGAGGAAATCAGAAGTAGGGAAAAACAAAGGAAGTGGCTAGCTAGGAAGGTTTGTAGCCCATGCTTTTATCAGAATACAGTTGATTTTTCTGTTCTTGTGCAATTCAATGTTTGGCATCATGAGTTTATGATGTTTAGAAAAGCACCCAGTGCCAACAGCAGAAATTGCTTAAAGCTTCAAGTGCAGGATATAAATAAGATCTGCTGAAGATCCATGAAGGAACCTTTTTAGAGAGGATGTGTAGGACTCTACTTACTTTTTGGGCTTAATACACAAACAACCCCGTGAACTTACCAGTAAATTTCATTTAAACACTCAAACTAAGACTTGTTCCAATTGAGCACCTGAATACGCCAAATTTTGGGATTCTTTTTTCTGCCTGCTCTCAAATGTACATAAATAAGTTAATCATTTAAAATATGTCACCTTCTTTAATTATACGCATTAGCCTCATTAAGCTTTAAAATATCAAGATTTGTTCTAATTGAGGTTGATGTGTATAAATAACGGAGATACATATTTATTGTGGTTAACTTAATTGCCTAATAGATGTTTGAGAATACACATAAAAGTTTTTTCTAAATTTGAATCAGAAGTGCCCAATAGGAATACTTTATCATGCTTTCAGGTGCTCAACTAGAATAAGTCGTAGTTCGAGTGTCTAAACAAAATTTACCGGTAAGTTTAAGGGGCTTTGTATGTATTAAGTCTTCTTTTTTGGATAAGCATAAGGTTCAGTCCAACTTGCGCTCACCTTGACCAACTCTAGAGGGCATTTGCTCTGCTGCCTCCCACCAACACATGAACCACGTAATTTTGCCCATCAAGGCTTGGACAAATATGGAGAAATCATCTAGTAATTTTGTCTCCCTCTAAGAGTCTGCTTCATTTTCAAAACTGGCAGTTGTTCTTCACTGATCATTCTCTTTATAAAGATTCTGGTAGTACTTTAGGATATCCCCCTTGATTAATTCTTTACCATCTTTCACTTTCTATTTTGAGCTTGTCAATCGAGTAGAATCTCCTATGTGAGTTGGAAGTATTTTGTATTTTCGTCCCCTCATCTTAACCATAAACATCTTGATTTTGTCACCGTGAGGTTTCTTCAGCTTTAGCGATCTCTCCAACTCCATTCAGATTCAGGAACCTTGAGTTAGGATTCTGTTTTTCTTTTGCCTGTTCTAAAGCTGAAAGTTCATCTAGAGCCCTGCTTCTACTTGTTTCTAGCTTGTCATTTACTTCTCTGTTCATGTTGTAGTTGTCCTTTTTCAAGTTCCTGAACTTCTCTGTTCTAACTGAGTACAAAGTCTGGACTGCCACCTGTTGTGTAATTCTTCCATCACTTCCTCACCATGTCAGTGAACCCCACTTGTTGAAGCCACATGTTTTCAAACTTGAAGTAAGATGGTGTTGAGTCCCATGTCCACCTTCTAGCAGAAGAGCTTTGTGGTCTGAAAGTTGAAATGACTCCTGGCAGTGTCAACTGCTTGATAGCTTTGAAGCTTTATTCCACTGTAATAGATAGGGAACCTATCAATTCCCGAGTCTTGCAGAGTGTCCTCCCCTCTTGACAACGTGTATTGTGCTCCTCTCAAAGGCAAATCCATCAACCTTCAAGCGTTTCAGAGAAGCTCCCTATACCCTTGGTCCCTCTGGTTACTAGAGCCTCTCATTCTCATGATATACAAAGTTGACAGTGCACACAATTTTAAAAGAAACTTGTTTTAGATGATTCCTTTTATTGAGGAACTCTTCAAAGTGGAAAATTTTCTTTTTTCCAGGAACGGCGTGAACAAGTTAAAGCTGAAGCCATTGGCATGCACTTAGAGCCTTTGCCTTTTAGCTTTTCAGGGCCTTCTTTCACAGAGCAACCTACTTTCACTAGTGATGACTTTGAAGGTGCGTCAAAAATTGCCATTTTATGTAAGAAGTCTTATGTTCTCATCTTACATGGTTTGGAATTTTAATCGTCCTGGAGTACATAAAATAATTTAATAAAATAAAATAAAGAGAGAAATGTTAGTCTCAAGTGTATAAGTAAGCCAAAAAGGTGAATGGAGGGGTATGTTTAGCAAAATAGGTGGATGGAGGATATTTTTTGGACTTCTCCTATAGTTCAAAGCTCAGGGTATTTTTGCCGTGTAAAGCAAATTATTTTTTAAGTTATCACATTACGAACATTACGAACATCAAATGATGTCAAATTACTAAGCAATATCAAGATGCCTACTTAAAAAGTACAAGAGAGAAAAATCTCGATAAATACTAAGAGTATACTTGATAAGCAAATATATCAGAACATTTTTATATCATCATACTGAAAAAGTTAACGGAATCTCAATATCATCATATAAACCTAAAACATCCTATGTATATGGAAGCTATAACCTCATCTTGATGATTCTCATCCTTTGTTCTTAAGAGTTTCTATCTCCTCAGTTGAAATTTTTCTTCCATGTCAGTTATGGTCTCAAAATCCTCTTTCGACAATTCTGAAAGGAAAAAAGTATTTCAAATATTTGTAGACTTATAATTGCTGCTGGACTCTTTTTTCACTTTTGCTGTATGAAATTTACTATTATTCTATCTCTTCTCGAATTTTCATTTGTTGTTTCCTTGTCCTATTCCTCCACCTCTTATATGTCATGCATCACAATTCTAAGTCTGATCATTGCTCCAAACACCAGAGGTCATATCTTATGCTTAGCTTATCAACTATTCATTTCTAAAGCTTAATTGCATAGTAATTACATTTAGAGAATCAATTTTATTTATGTCCAACATTACAATTCTTGACAAAATATGCTAGTTGGGCTTTTTTAGGGAAGGCAAAGGGCTGCATTAAGGTTTCTTTAATAAAGTTTTTTGTGGTCTCTCAAGATAATGTGAGTTGACTGAAAAGAAACGTGGACGAAGGTGGGGTTGTAACAATTCAGATCTTTTGAATTGGCTTCTTAAGGTTGTTTTTTTTTTCTTTAAAAATAAAAAATGTAGGACAAAACATGGTAAAAATAGGAAAAAGGCCAAAAGAGATGATTGTGTTTCTTGGCCAAAGAGGGGTGCCACATCAGCTCTTCTTTTGCCTAGCGTTATAATTCTATATATATAGATTGTATCTTCAAGACACTTGGAATCAGGATCTTTGCCTGCATTCTATGATATTTAAGTTGCGCGAACTCTTCGCTTTTGGTGCTGCACTCGTGTTGACATGACAAGGGTGTGGGATCCATACTAATTCTCAAAAAAAAAAATAGGGTGTGGGATCCATACTGGATATGGTCTAACGGTTTTGAGTGCTTTGACCAAAGTTGAAATAGAAATTCGAGATAAATATGATGAATTCTGAAATTAAAACAAAAGATGAGGTGAAATGATAAGTTAGTAGATGTTTCTTTTATCATTGGAAGATAATTGTATTAAAAAATTAGTAGTTAAAATGTGCTTTAAAGCTAAGTTGCTCGGACTCTTCAAAATGTTTCTACATCGTGTCGGATATTTTTGAAGGATCCGGCATGCACCCGTCGGCATTTTGAAGAGTACGATTAACATAGCTTTAAAGATATTTACAGGTCAACATACTGCTAAATGTGCAATGAATTCAAGAAGTTTATCATGACCTCTACCATTTGCAATAGCCTTGCTACACCCGAAAAAATTCTAAGAAGATGCATTTGTACTTGGTAATAATTACAAATTCAAATTTGCTCTAAAAAAATTATGGATTTCTTTCTTTCTAGATAGTCCACCGTAACTTTCGTAGATTTTTACAACTCTTTTTTTAGATATTTAAATTAGTTTTAGTTGAATCCTCGCATTTGTATGAAGAATCCCGACCTTTAGATCTGCACTTGTATTGTACACCCCCAGCTGAATCTGAACAACTTAGTTTGGTACCCTGCTAAAGTCTATGATCATCTCATCTAATAGTTTAAATGGTTTGAGGGAGTACATCGTTATTTGCCTAATTATGCATCAACATATACGATTAGATTTCATGCTAGTAATTCTGTGATGCAAATTGTTATAGAAAATGGTTATGTAGGAAGCTAAATTGAAGCTTGATAGTCGTGATTTTTCAGAAGTTTGACTTTTACTATTGCAGTTTGATGGTTCTTCTTCGTGACTGCGAAAGCCTTACGATTGTGACCTTTATTTTTTAAGTTTTTATGATATTGTACCATTAGTTGAAATGATTGTTGTCGTCTTTTGTATTTGTGATAAGCTTTGGGAAGTACGAGTTTAACTGTAACATCCTCAAGTTCCCCTGTGCCTGGAGGTAGGCAGCTGTTCTCCAATGTTGCAAGGCTTGGTTTTGCTGCGGGATGTGATCCTCCAGCACTGAAAGTGGATGAGAATGCACGCGATTCTTCTGTTGCAGCTGGTACTTTTTAAATATCATACTTGACTATTGGACATTGAATATCTGCTATGATGTGAATAAATTCTTTATGATGTTTTCATCAGGGCTTGCCATAAACGTGGTGTTGTTTTGTTTTGCTTTTATGGGATTAGTGTTCATAACCAGTGTTTGATTCCTCTCAGGAACAAGGAGTTGTGGAATGCCGTCCTTTGCAAATGTAACGTCCAAAGCAAAAGTGGTTGAAGGTCCCAATGCGTCTAAGTCAAATGGTGCAGGGAAGAGGGGGAAGAAGGCAAATCGGATGGGAAGAGGGGGAAGAAGGCAAATCGGATCTTAATGTCAACGTCTGGTGGTAGACGTTACTGAATTTTGATGAGGAAATTGATCTGTATATTTAAGAAATGTTTTGCCTTTTGTTAGGAAACCCAGATTTGTTAGTAGGGTTGAGCATGGTGTTTTGATATAGTATTGTGAAGTTGTAGCGTCAACTATTTTCTTTTTCCTCCTATCCTTCCATGTATGGTTAAACTAAATAAGCATTAACTTCCTAATAAACTCTTTAAATTTCTAATTCGGATGTTCTTTTTTCTCCAGTTTCAACCAAATAGTATTTGTCCAAATACTTATCCGTGAAATACAGAAAATATGGAAAGAGATTTTACACATAAAAACAACGGTTAATCTCAGAAATCTCCCTTTCATGTTTGGCTTTGTAACACTTCTTTTAAATATTATGCTTACCGATTTCTTTTTTTATAATTGATATGGTTCATTTACAGTAATGTGAAACTATAAAAGATGAACCAATTCATCCCATCTTAGTACACTTTAGTCAAAGGGAGATAAGTGTAATATTAAAAAAATTGAGGCGAAGGGTGTGTTTGGTACGAAGGAAAAGATTTTTCGGAAAATATTTTTCAATTTTGTCATATTTGATTTAGCTTAAATATTTTGAAAAGTGTTTTTCAAATCAACTTATTTTCTTCAAATTTAAGGAAAATGACTTCCTTTCAAAAATTAAGGAAAATATTTTTCAAAATTGATTTTTTTATCTCATCCATACCACACGATTCTCCTCCCCCCCCCAAAAAAAATTTTTTTTTTATCATTATTTTAAAAATAAAATAAGATTAAAAATTTATTTTTACAAAAAATTTAAATTTTAAATTTTTTAAATTTTCACCCCATCACTCTCCCCCCAAACCCCATACAAAAAAGGTAAAAAATTATTTTTTAAAAAAAATTCAAATTTTGAAAATTTTAATTTTTTATTCCACCTAGCCTCCACCCCCATTTAAAAAATATTTCAAATTATGAAAATATTTTCATGTTAGAAATTATTTTTCTAAAAGATGTTTTCTACTCTCTAGCTAAACATAGAAGCTTTTTTCTAAAAAAATATTTTCGTTCATTAACCAACTAAAAAAAATACTCGCCAACTAAACATGAAAAATAGGAAAAATATTTGAGGAAAACATTTTCCATGAAAACATTTTCCTCCGTAACAAACACACCCTAACCTTTATTTTTTTGAAATTATTTTGGTCCAGCAAAGCACGTTTAAGAATGAAAGTATTGGTTCATGCTAGAGTTTTAAATGTTTGAAGGTATTTAAATAGAGTCTTGTACTTGTGCTCTTGCTATTTAGGCATTGAAAGCAAAGCTCGATTTTTCTCATGGTGTCGCAGGTAAATGAATAAGCCCAAAAAGATATATAAAATAAAAATTCCAGTATTTATATTTAATTAATAAAGGTAAAACATGATGTAAAATAGTAGAGCAAAGCTAAAAAGCAAGTGTCAGATCCTTGATCTGGGTGGGAAGCAAATGACAAGACCTCGGCGACCAGCTCTTTTTCGTCTTCTATGCGTTGCTGCTCTCTTCTCCATTATCCTTGTCGCCATCCAGTCCTCTTTCTTCACTGGTAATGCCATATCGTTTCTTTAACCCTAATTATTTTGCTGTTTTAAGCGAACTTACAAATGCAGGTAGCGTAAATTTCAGCCGAGACGAAATTCGGATCTTATCCAACTTCCAGTCTAACCTTCAGCAATGCGTCGTACTTGCTTTCTCCTCTACTTGTTGCTACTTCCCATCGATCTGATATGCATATGATAGTAATTGAAAATTCATGCTTCCAGGCTAACCGAGGCCTCGGATTGACGGCTCATATAATTGATCATTGCAATGTCATTCTCAAGTTTCCCCAAGGAACCAATAGCACTTGGGTATGTCTCTCATCCATCTCCTTCCCATTGCGTGCCTTGTCACTTGCCTACAAATCACTGAAATGCCTTCATCCTTACACTTGCAGTATAATGAGCAATTCAAGATCTTTGAACCATTGGAGTACAAGTACGATGTCTGCGAAGCAATTCTTCTGTGGGAGCAGGTTCTTCATTCTTGTTATTCACATTAATTGATGCTTTACTTCCACTGGTAGTACATTAATATATTGGGATTATCTGAAGTGCAGTATCGTAACATGACCACGGTGTTGACAAGAGAATATTTGGATTCTCGGCCTGATGGATGGTTTGACTATGCAGCAAAAAGGATTGCACAGCTGTAAGATAGTGTTGTCATCCTCCATTATCATCATCATTCACCCTCTTAATCAATTCATGAAAGTTTTAATGTGATTAGATCTTCATATTTTATTTCATTATTTCCTTTTGTTTCTATTTTGCCTGCTTGCAGAGGAGCAGACAAATGTTACAATCAGACTCTTTGTGAAGAACATCTCAATCTAATTTTACCAGCTAAGCCTCCTTTTCATCCACGACAATTCAGAAGATGTGCAGTCATTGGCAATTCTGGAGACCTCTTGAAGACGCAGTTTGGAGAGGAAATTGATAGTCATGATGCAGTTATACGAGACAATGAGGCTCCTGTTAATGAGGTAAATTAGCCCTTTGTCCATTGAAAAATAAACATAATTTATGAGACGAAGCATTCGCAAGGACGCTATCTCGTGTTAGAATCCATGTTGAACACGAGGACCGTTGGGTATGAGGAGAAGCGTTATAGACACATATTTGACTTAATTTTTTTAATCTTCAGCTGCCTGACCAATTTATAAGATCCTTCTATGAATTTCTTAATTTGTTTAGTCTTATTTTTCAAAAGTTCTTCACATCTATTGTCTAAGGAATTGGCTTTCAATTCCAAATCATTCAATGTTAGATAAGTTGTCTCAAGAAAAATGTACACTGAATTGGAACTGAATAGATAGGCACCACTTGTGTTCTTCACGCCTCTTTGAAGGCATATTCTTCTTCAGAAAGCAAGATAAGAAAGTTAAGAACTAAACATGTTGATATGCTCTATGGATGATTGACACTAATGCGTATACAAGGTACCTATCAAAACTGGGTAGTATCTCCCTATTATAGACTATCAAGGCAAGTCCGTCTTTGGATGTCCTGTACTTATATGACAACCACTTACTACCAAATCTCACTGTTGTACAATACTCTTATGCAATCAACTAATTGCGCTTCAATCCCAGACTAGTTGCAGTTTGTTCTATGAATCCTCATTACACTCTATCCAGGTCCAGTTCATTTAATGTTAAATAAGTAAGTTAAGCCATTCCACTTAAATACTCTTTATTGATTGAGCTTTCTCAGGCTTGGTTTGAAAGCTCTTTTTAAGGTGAAGTAGGTAGTATCTAAGCTAAAGTTCTCTATCCAATATAACACTCTTACTAGTAAAAAAAAAAAAAGTTCTCTTATTTAATTTATATGATTAACTTCTATTTTAGAACGTCCAAAATGTGTGCACACCATTCTATTTGTATACTTCTTTCATGAATTATCTTTTTTCCTGGAAAAGGTCAGTGATACAGTTTCAAAAATTTCCTATTTATTAAACTGTAGAACTTCTAAACTTTGATGTCATTTTTTCTCTATCGAACTAACTTTTCAACCAGTATTTTAATATGTTTCTTCCATTATCACTTAATATATACGTTAAATTAGTATCCTAGACCTGTGTCCCAACATTGTTGCATATAAACTGAAACTAAGAACTTAGTAAAGCCACTCGTGTCCTCATTCTGTTGCAGCTCAGATATTCTTAAAATTCTTATGTCATTATCCATGTTGCTACAGTTATTTCTCTCCATGTAATAATGGTAAAGCATGTGTGGTATTTTTTATTATTTGATCAACCCTATTAGAGAATTACTAGGTATGGCCTTGTAGTTGAGATCTGAGAATGATGAAGACCACCAGCATTAGTGTAGTCATTAATATGCATAATCTGTTAAAAGTTGTATCAACCCAGTAAAAAAGAACCTTTTAGATTTCATATCTATGGTGTCAGTCAAACCAGAATTTGTGGTGAAAATAAATGCTTATAAATATGCTATGCAGAAATACGCCAAGCATGTTGGCCTGAAGAGAGATTTTCGCTTAGTTGTGCGCGGTGCCGCTAGAAACATGATTAAAATTCTCAATGGTTCAGGTAAATTATTTGAAAACCTATTTATTTCTCGAACATTTAATCATATGCATCTTGTCTTCTGTGTTTATTTTTATTCAGTCCCATTTTCCTTTATTTACATCATGTTATGAACATCAACCAAACAGAACTTTAATGATCTCATTGTTGCCTAATAAACATTACCATTCAGCAATTGTTTTAGGTGTTTTTGGGTTCTATGGGCAGAAAGAAACTCTAGGTACTTTGAAACTACTGTATAGGATAAGAAAATACAAACTGTCTATGTTTGCTGCTCTTTGGTGCAAATTTCAAGATGTATGATTCACATTTTTTTTTAAAACAGGCATTTTAAGATATACAATTTAGACTTCTTAGCTTTGTTTGTAACTGAGCCATAGTAGTTTAACTTATTTTTTGTGAGACTTCATTATCTCTCAACAGGAATAAGACAATCTGTATATAAACTTTTCCCTTCTTTTGCTTTTTTTCTTTTCTTCCCTTTTTTTTCCTTGCGTAGGGGTGCCCAATTTTGTATACTTCAATCACCTCCTTGGTGTCAGTATTTGATCTTCCAATATCACATTTTGCTTACTGATCAGGAAAAAGAGAAGAAAAAAAATGCACTAACATTCAGTGTCACTTATTGGTTTTTTATTATGATGGTGTACATTGATAATGTCCCTCTTAATGTGATTTAGCAAGACTCTAGAATTCTTATTCTTTTTGATATTAATGTGGGATGTAGGGTAGCTGATGCTTGTTGATATGACTATATGAGTATGTCATATTAGGATGTCAAGTACACTTACTCTGATGACCGCACTCTGATGCACTAGTATAAAAAGCCTTCACAAAAATTGGGTCTTATATTGCGTATTAGCAGTGTTGTATACATGAATTTTGCTATTGGAAATCAAGAACTAAAAATAGTTTCTCGTGACAAAGAATAATCAACTCTTCTTCAATGATCTAATGGTTGTCCATTTATGTGTGACCAATCAGCATTGCTATATTCAAAATTACTGGGTTTTGAGCATGATTATTTCTATTAATTAGGATTCAAGTTTTGAGAGTCCTTTAACTTTTCGAGAGTCTCAGCATATTCCTTTAAATATTGTTAGATTGAACAAACATTTTATTTTGGTTTTGCCCCCTGTTAAAAAAGGCAACTAGACCAAATAGTGTTGTTTGTTCTCTTACCCAACAAATGGATAAACAAACAAATCTTGAATTATACAGTGACAGAGAGACTTGATTTCTTGTCGCTGATTTTACTGTATTGTAGATGCTTTCTTGTTTCATCTTGTTTTCTGTTCCTTTTACTTCTGTCGGATACCTCAGATATTTTTTAATCTACACTTGGTTGATTTTGGAATTTAGGGAAAGAGTGTCAGCTATGCCAACTCTCTTAACCTGAATGGCTCAGCAAAACAATATGTTGCTTATGGGAGGAGGGGGAAAGACAAAGAAAGAAAGGGGGAGAGAGAGGAACCATAATGATTGTCAAGCCTAGCATGTTTCTCTTTGCATGGCTTCAACTTATTACTATTATGTTTTTAGTTTGGAACTTCTCATATAGTCCCAAAATTAACTTTTGACACTAGTATCTTATATTTATATCCTCCAAACGAATGTTGTAGTCAACTCGGCATAGTTATCGACAGAAGGAGCAAGATGGTTATCTGTTAACATTAGATGATAGCACCTTATATAGCTCAAGGGATTCTCCTTTTTCAATTTTTTCACCTGGTATGAAGAACACACCCTTCTTGCTGTTAGCTTAATTATTATTATTATTTTTTTTTTTTTTGAGAGAGAGATGTGAACAGAAGAGGAAGAAGATGATAGTTCTAACCAAGCTTAAGAAAATTGACTTCAGTACCAGCTCTGTTTAGCATAGGTCATGGGACCATGTTCGTCAAGTCTGTTAGCGTTTCTTAGCAGATAGCTCTTCAACAGACTAAAGGTCTATTACAAAATGTAAGCTAAAAATAACAATAGGGGAAGGGCTTGAAAATGACTTTGAATAACTTGAAGGGCTATTAATTTTTGGGTAATGAGTCTGCTATTTCTGTTCAAATGCTTCCAGTTCAATTATTTGTCATTATTTTGAGCCGAGAGTCTTTAGGAAATAGCCTCTCTATTTCCATGAGATAGTGGTGAGGTTTGCGTACACTTTACCCTTCCCAGACCTCACTTGTGGGACCTTATTGGGTATGCTGTTGTTTAGATATAAGGACTGGGTAATTCTTATCCTTTGTAGCTGTACTGTATGGGCAATTTTGATCTTAGCATATCATATTAATCGGTCAGCTACATTATTTATCCTAACGAAGAGCAACTGAAAATTAGCAGTGAACTTTTTAGTTTTTACTGCTTTTATGATTGTTAGCAATGACTTGGTTGTGATTTGTTATATTGGAAGCAATACTCATGAATCTTGTACTCATTATTTGTTGCTATTCCTTTTTTACTTTTAGATGATGAGGTGCTTATAATTAAGAGTGTCATCCATAGAGACTTCAATGCAATGATAAAGGTAATGTATTATTCAGATGAATGCTAGTATCTTTTTGCTTCTACATTCAGTTGAATGCTATATTTGTTTCTCCGTCATATTTTTCTTCTGGAGGTTGTTATTGTTAGTTATAGTTGTTCTTGATTTACAGATTCAATCAAGTGATACTTGTGAATGATGTAAGTCAGACTCTTAGTTGATATTGTTTCAGGAATTTGTCCATGAATGATCTGAGTCAGATTTTTAGTTGATATTGTTTCAGGAATTTGTTGAAGAATTACAAGTTGAGGATACATATCTTTTTATAAAAATGAATTAAAAGTGAATACACATCTGCATTTTCAAAAAATTGAATGCACATGAACGGATTTATGATAATGGCTGGATCTTTCTTTTCCATGAAGTATGGGACTCTTGCTCTATCTCTCAGTGTGTTATAATTAAATGGAATGAAATTTTGTTTGCTTTTGTTGAGTTTTATGGCAATCACCTTACTTCGCATCTTTTGACCATGTCTACTTATCTTTAATACATGCGTCATGTTAACGAAACTCTGATGGACTTAAGTTGTAGCATTGTAGGTGGTTAAATAGAGATTTCGATAGGATTGCCAACTACGACAAACCCAAGCAACCCAAGATTCTGAATACTAGTGTTGGTAAAAGAAGATGAAACAATTTTGGTTACCAACAAAAACAAACCCAGAGCAGTCCTATTGGGATGATAGAGTTAATGCAAACCTTACCCTTACTTCATTGAGATAGAGAGGTGGTTTTTGAAAGACCCTCCATTCGATAATGCACATCTGAGCAGTTAAAAGAAAACTACAAAAGTAAGAAGACATGAAAAAATAATCGAAAAAGCGTAACATATTATTTGAAAAGTATCGTCCAAATCCAAGACCTATAGTTCCCTAAATTAAAATATGGAAATACAAGTGGAAATGGGGATTTTAGTCTGCCCAAGGTCCTTGTTTCTGATTGCAACCTAGACTTCCGCAATCGCAGGACCTTGGATGCTTACCCTTCACGATTGCGAAACAACACCCTCATGTTCGCATTGCACTGACTAACTAGCCTCTCTCTGCATTCATGTAACACCCCCCGCGACCGCATAGACCAACTAGGCCATCAGCTCGTCATGGGGGTGGGCATTCAATATTCCCAAAGTTTGGTTTCAATAATTCGGCAATGGTTTACAGAAAGTAGATACTGAATACCGAACTTCTTAGTTCAATTTGGTCTGGTAAATCAAACTTTGATTTGGTAAATTCCGGTGCAATAATCTGGTAATACTGAATTGATTTTCTTGTCAATTCATCCAAAAAACATAATCTTCCAATCTCAATAGTGGAGCCAACAAAAATAATCATTCCTCTAGTCCATAATAATTGAATTTTTGAACCTTCTTTCAATATTCAAAATAAGTTAATTATTCAATGAGAGCTGTATGAAATTTCTTCCATTTCTGTTCTTCATTTACGTTTTCTAGGTGATAAGTTCAAGAGAGTTGATTGCGCATATTTATAATTTTAACTTAGATTATTTCTATTTTAAAGAATAGCTTGAGAATAACTAAAAGAGCAAAAATAGGAAGTGGTATTTAATATTTATTCTATTTTCTTTTTCTTGCCATGTGCTATTCATTACTAGTCACTCTTTGTGTTCCCTTCCCTTTCCTTTTTGTCATATCTAGTCCTTTCTGCTTATGGGTTTTGAGATGAGGGTTCCCAAGAAACAACCTCTCTACTTCTATGAGGTAGTGCTAGGGTCTGCGTACATTCTACCCTCCCCATACCCCACTTGTGGGATTTTACTGGGTATGTAGTTGTTGTTGTTGATGAATGTGCATTGCCTCATAAATTTGTCTAGTATGAACTAGAAGGAATAACAAACAACTTCCATTTCAACATATGATAACAAAAATGTTATAAAGCTTTGAAATCAATAATCAAGGGCTTTTCAGATTTTGTGAACATTCAACGATCTATAATGGTACCAAACTCAATTAATCAAAATTCAACATCAAAATAAGCCTAAGTTGTATGGATTCTTCACTTTTGATGCTGCACCCGTGTCGGATTCTCCAAAAATACCTACTTTGGGAGAAATCCGACATGCACAGTTGCATTTTTGAAGAGTCCAATCAACAGGAATAAGCCCACACAATTCCAAATATATGGTATATACCAAATTCCAAATGATACTAATGTCTCATACCAAAATCGAATCCTAATATCGTAATTTTAAAATTTCTCTTGACAATTGTATTGAGATATCGGAAGTCCCAATTCAGTTCGGTAATTCAGTGCTTTATGCCCAACCTTTTTCGGTTAGGAAAATCTAGTGCCTCTTTACATGTTATTTATGCCCAAAAGTCACCCGAACCCCTTAAATGCAACCAAATATGTAAGTCACTCGTAAAACATGACATAACCTGTTGGATCATTCAAAAGAGTCATCTTGACACATATTTGGTTGTGGGCCATACCGCCTGCCCTGAACAAATAAGAGCTGTGAGCCATAGGTTGCACATAAGCCGTCGGGTCACACGACTAAAAACACCCAACATATTCCCGCTTGATTTAGTGTATATTTTACTATATCTTTGATTAGTTTACATTTGCTTCAGTGACTCTAGTTAACGATGGTAGATTAGGGTCATATTCTCGGGCAAGGGAGAAGGGCAGGAGCTGTAAGTAAGTTAAGAAAGCTTCTAGGTTAAGAGTAGGGTCTTGGTACGTAGAGACATTGATTGGGATGTCCATAAAGTTGATGAACATGCTCAAGAAGAAGAAGATTAATATAGCTTGTGTCCAGATTAGCAAATGGGTAGGAAATAAGGAAGATTAATATAGCTTGTGTCTAGATTACCAAAGGGTGGCAACTAAGGCTCGGATGTAGATGGGTTTAAATTGTGCTACTCAGATGCACAAGGAACAGGAATAGAGTAGACATTTTAGTAGATAGAGATCTAAGGGAACAAGTGTTAGATGTTAGGAGGATTAAGGATCAGATGATGGTGATTAAGTTAGTTGTTAGAGGGTTTACTTTGGACATTATTAGTTCATACACCGCAAAAGTGGGCTTGGACGAGAAGGTTGTGAGACGCATTCCACACACTGAGAAGCTATCCATAGGAGGAGATTTCAATGTCCATAAACTCCAAGGGGCTATGACAATGTGCACGGAAGATTTTGGGGATAGTAGATGATCATAGGCCTTCTGAATGGAGATTTCAATGTCCATAAACTCCAAGGGGCTATGACAATGTGCACGGAAGATTTTGGGGATAGAAACCAAAAAGGAGCCTCAATTTGGATTTTGCAAAAGCTTGAGTTGGAGGTGGCCAACTAGAGTTTTCCAGAAGGAGGAGCACTTAGTGACCTGTTGGAGTGGGTTGGCTAAGAATCAAATAGACTACTTAGTGTCCGTTTGGATAAGCTTATAAAAACCATTATTTTTTAACCTGTTTGTGGTTTAAGCTTTCTCTCTTTGTGATACACAATGAACTACTTTTTTTTTATATCAACAGGTATACTACTTTACAGTAGTCCCCCAAGCAAAACAATTACATCTGAAAATACTCTATCTGAGCTTTTTGTCACAGATAGTCTAATACATCAAAGAGATCTTCTGTCTGACCTAATACTTCCTGTTTACACCAAAAATAATAAAGAGCTAAACAATTCATTTGAAATATCCTCAAAGCACCTCTGATTCCTTTCTCTCCAAATGGTCCACCATATGCAGGCTGGGACA
>DF362514.1:52775-70498 GCA_000787875.1 Solanum virginianum | reverse complement strand
TCTAAAATTGACACTTAGGTCCCAAATCTC
Organism: Solanum virginianum; assembly: GCA_000787875.1. NCBI lineage: Eukaryota > Viridiplantae > Streptophyta > Magnoliopsida > Solanales > Solanaceae > Solanum > Solanum virginianum. The sequence continues at coordinate 70,468 of DF362514.1, read as the reverse complement.
CGAACCGTTCCAACGTACAAGTATACGGGTTCTAACATCCTCTCCCCCCCTTAAGAACATTCATCCTTGAATGTCAAACGACCGCACCAGCCACAACATGATCCCTAAGTACTTATGAATGATTCATAACCCATTCCTTCACGCCACAATAATTGTAATATAACAAGTAGGCATTAATTCTTAATCCCAGTATAACATTCCACTGCATAACCTACATACCCAATCGCAAGCTTCAATAACTCCAACAAACTCAAAACAGTCCCACTTATCGTTTCCGGCCTGCCTCTTCGGGCAGCTGGCGTCTTTCTCGAATATATCTCTGAAACCAAAACAATTTTGTCAGAAAAAGAAACATCCTACTAACACCGCTCTAACACACGATCTAAGATCAGAAGGAAAAGTAACATCCTAAATGTCCTGTAGCCTCCTTTTTATAGATGTGGTGCATAACACACTGATAAATAAGACTCTACTAGACACGGTCTGTGGACACTCTAAGGACTAACCACTCTGATACCACTTCTGTCATGACCCAACCTATAGGCCATGACTGGTGCTCGATTAGGGCACCCGCATAACATTACTAAGCCAGACTCAGATTATAGTCACTATTAGGTTTACAAAAAATCCAACAGAGTTTCCTTTGTTTTATTAACTAACCAAACCCTACATACAGACAACCCCAGCGAACAGAACATACAAATATATACATGTGGGCCGACAAGGTCACCTCTGCGGTTAAATCGCCCAACAACCACAATATATGCACACGATATACAGACTAACTGACATGTCCCCTGTATACAGTATAAGTATATAATATACCAACTGATTGACATAACCTATACTGACAAGCGTCCACAGACCTCTATACAGACCGACAAAATTAAACGACGAAATAAGGCCACCGTCATACCTTCAAATGAATTCAATACTAAGTAAAGAAATAACAAGTATACAAAAAGTTGCTCCGAAGCAAGGAAGCTCTTCCACAGGTGGATGGGAATCCTAAGCTGGTAGCCCGCTACCATGTGCATCTGTACCTACCGGCATGAAACGCAGCCCCAAAAGAAAGAAGGTCAGTACGAGATACGTACCGAATATGTAAAGCAGAAAGTATAGAGTATATATATATCTGAACAACCAGTAGAATAGCAGTACAATAGCTAAAAGCATGCCCAAAATGTATCAAAGTACTTACTTTCCAAAACAAACAGAATACGAATTGAGGGATAACTGAACAAAAGTACAGGGGCAAGTGTATATCCAAAGTATCAAATGCCTCCATTTAGGGTTTTGACTCAAATTATAACCTTTACTTTTCTCACATACCAACCTTAGAACAAGTGAACCATTATTTATCCAAAATAGCAAACATCACACATCAGACAAGTGAGCCATCATATGTTCAAAATAGCAAACATCACATATCAGAAAAGTGAGCCATCATTTATCCAAAATAGCAAACATCACATATCAGACAAGTGAGCCAGGGAAGACGCTGCACTTATGAATCGCTAAGCCAACATATGTCAATCCTGGGCTGCTTGAATCACCGAGTCGCGCTCACTGAGGATATGTTTTGGACCGCTTGAATAACCGAGTTGCGCCCAGATACTGTATCTATATATCCATCCTGGACTGCTCGATAACCAACTCATACCCATATACAGTATCCATATATCCATCCTGGACCTCTGGAATAACTGAGTCGCGCCCAGGTGCCATATCAATATGACAAACCTGGACCCCTTGAATAACCGAATCGCGCCCAGGTGCCATATCAATATGACAAACCTGGACCGCTTGAATAACAAAGTTGCACCCATATTTAACGTCAACATCGAAACATACGTATATATACAAACAACATCATTATCACAAACACCCAAAACATAGATGAAATATTTGTATACAGAAATAAGGTCATACATAAGGTTAATAATATATGGACAACATTATTATCACAAACACCCAAAACATAGATGAAATATTTGTGTACAGAGATAAGGTCATACCTGAGGTCGAACAATAGTTATTATACCCAATATGTATCTTATACCTTCCTACAAGACATTTTAGAACTGAATCCAAAGCAATTCTTTTAAAACTTAGCAAGTTATACATATTCTTATAATTTTCAAACCTCGAAGAGCTATCACAAGAATCTGGGCATAGCATTTAAACTTAACAATATAGACATCTCTAGCGCTACTATTCAAACTCACACAATCTGCAAAGTTATCAAACTTTCACGACTTACAAACTTATCAGATTTTTCTATTTACAAACTTATTAAACTCTTACAATTTACTAGCTCATTAAATTTTTCCCAAGTTACAAATTTTGAAGACACATCACATGAATCTTATATGGCCATGAATGATTATATTTAAGCACAACTTATGAGTAGACTATCACTCTATCTTGAGTACTAAGATATAGTGATCTAATGAACTGAACTGTCACATGATAGGCTTTTAAAATCAACAAAACCGATAAATCAGTGACTAATCCTTTAATGACGAAAACATATACAAACATTGATACACAATTTGCAATTTACCAGCTTATCAAATTTTCCCAAGTTACAAATTTTGAAGACACATCACATGAATCTGGCATAAATAGAATAAGTTTAGACCATCGGATAGATAAATAAACACACTAGAAGGATTCAAACCACTTAGAGATGGTATTTCAACTATTCCCATAGTTATCAACAAGCTATCTAGAAGTAGACATACACAACTATTTAAACCATGTTCATTCTTCAATGGGTTCCTTGTTTTCTGACAAATAAAGGAATAAGTAATAAACTTCAACTAAATCTGGACAATAATGATAATATCCAAATATATGGCCATGAATGATTATATTTAAGCACAACTTATGTGTAGACTATCACTCTATCTTGAGTACTAAGGTGCAATGATCTAATGAACTGAACTGTCACATGATAGGCTTTTAAAATCATCAAAATGGATAAACTAGTGACTAATCCTTTAATGATTAAAACATATACAAACACTGATACACAAATAGAGCAATGAGTCAATTTCACACAAACAGAATTACACAAGAAAACTAGTCAATTTCATGGGCGTTTCCACTTCCCCTTACCTGACTGCTGGAGAAAATTAGGCTTTGCTTTACCTCAGAACATTTTCCAAGCACATTTCACATTGATTAGGAATATTCTGGTTGCCAGTTGAGAAACCACGAAAAGAATATGTTTACATGTCAAGACAATTAGTAAAAGCTTTTAAGCTTGTCAAACTAATGCCAAATATCCAGTGGATAGCTAATTCTATCAATAGCATCTCTACCTCTTCTGTTGCAACAAATTTAGTTGGAGAGCAATAATTACTTACACACCTCCATTTGGGTTTAAGGCTTCAACATCGTAAAGGGCGGTTTAGATCCAGTTCTCATTTCCAACATAACAGATTTGCCTGGAATATGAATATCCAACTTGCACCCATATAGCTAGCCAGCAAAGTACACAGAAGCACAGCTTCTCTTTTGATTGTCAAACTTGACATTATTTTACCACCTCAATTATGAAATTCTTACTCACTTTTATTTGGGTCAAAGGATTTAAAGAGTAGCATATCGTTATTCCTTTCAAGAGAATAATTTTCCCACGAAGACATCCATTTAAATATAAATGTCTATTTAACCACTAAACTACAAATTTAGGATCTCCATGCATCAAATTTAATGTTACACAGTAACATTAGTATAGAAAAGGGCAGTGGACCAGTGATATCCAAACTGTTAGAAAATATATGGTTTCGAACGCACCAAACTTTCCATACTTTCATAACTTACAGACTTTAAATTTATAAGAATCAAAGTAGGACTACTTACTTTAAAAATACCAAGAACGAACATAGAACATCGTTGAGCCCTAATTGGAAACGAAAAGGAACCTTTCAAACTTATAACACTAGCTATTTGAAGCTAAGTCATGCCATAGAAACAATATTTCCAACTATCCCTCAATTCACGCTACAGTTAGAGAATATCTAGGTCATTAAATTCTAACAACGAAGAAACTGTTGGACTGGAATGTAGAAATGAGAACAAGATAAAGGGGGATGGTATTATATATATATATATATATATATAGGTCCCATCTTGCCCCACCTCTACAACTTGTCCCAATACGAAAATTCCACACTTAAGGTGGGGCATCTCTATCTTAGTCTAGAACTCTCCTCATTTTCTTTTGTTAAATCACAAAATTGCTACCATAATAAGAATAATCTTATGTGTATGCATATATGTATATTTATATACATATCTTGCAAAGTATACTTTACTTGGCCCCAAATAAAGTTCAAGACCCTAAATTTGAAATATTCTACTTTGGTCCCAAATTTTCTAATAACGTCACTTAAGTCCCGAATTTTGTAATGATTCCAATATACTACAATACGGGTTCTAACAGATTTGGCCCCTCTGGACATGCTTTACCACTGAAAAGGCTACCAGGTAGTTTGAGGGTCGCCTGGCTCAGCCAGAGATCGATGATTAGGCGCCCAGGTATGTTCTCTTTTTTGACACCTATGCTATATTTTCCATTTTTGTGCATTGAGGGAAATCCAACTCTTTTTTAATGGGGTGTGGGTAGTTATAGGCCTCAGTGAAACTTGAGTAACCTTGGCCTATAACTATCCTAAGTTTTGAATCCTAGAGGTTTTCTTGCTTGTGTTCTTTTTTCCCATGGATATTTAATTTCTATTTCACCGACATGTTTAGGATGTGTAGGTAGTATTGGTAGCATATAATACCAATATCTATGGCATATGTTTATTTTTGTGCTTTTTATGTGAAAAATGATACCCACCAAAATTTTGTTAGTCAACCTTGATAGTAACCATGCATGTTTAATTGATGACAATGCTTGTTCTGATAAGTAAGGATGTGTTGAGATGAAAAGCATGATCTAAGAGTCTCTTTGTTGATAGTGCAGTCAGTTCCATATGAGCTTTCTTTGCTAAATTTATGTACTGTGTTTCAAATCATAACTTGCCCTATTACTCTGACTTGGACTGTAGGTTTGTTAGTAAGGAAAGGATCTAAGGCCATTCTGCATCATAGTCCACTTAGCCTAAATGACCAACTAAATATGTGAAATATCCCTTGATCCTAATGTTTGAACCTTACATGTATCCTTTTCTTTGTAAAAACCTAAGTTGCTTAACCTTATTAGATGTGACATTGCCCTGGTCTTCCCTTGAACATTGTGTACCTTGACTGAGGCAAAAAGGTTAAGTTGACGGTGGGTACAAAAAGTGACCCTAGTTCATAGGTTAGATATTTTACACCTCCACTCAGGCCAAAACCCTAAGTTGAGGATGGCTTGTGTAAGGGTGAACACAAAATGACGGGGAAAACTAGTGATAAAAGGAAATTGAGATAAAAAAATATGTTCTAGGTGCAAGAAAAATGCGTGATGCCTAATCAATGAGCTAAAAAGAAAAATATAACATGAAAATAAAAAAGGAAAGAGCTAAAAAATGAAAATATAGCACCCAGAAAAGCTTGAAATAGGAGAAAGGGAGAATGAGGTGGAAAGTAATAGTTTTGGTAGGACAAAAGTGTAGAAAATGCAGTGTCAAAGAGGGCCTTTAGTCACTAAATTCTTAAAACATCACAGTAAAGCCCCCTAAGCCTACATTAAAATCAAGCCAATAAAGTCCTAAAGTGATTCTAGTCAAAGTATTCAAAGGTGTGAGTATATGAAACAACCCCAAAAAGTCCCTGAAAATGTGCATTAGAAGTGCCCGAAATTATAATTTCTATATATCTCAAAATTCATGCGTGATTTCAAAAATTTGACTTCATATTCTTTATCAGGGGAAAATTGAGTGGGGAATGGGTCTAACCTCAGTTTTAGAGCGACCATATCAAAAATAAGTATGTAAAGTGTCAAATTCCAATGAGATATCCGTGTTGCTGGTGCCATTCGCCAATTTGTATTTTCTGTCCACTTATATTCATCTCGGTCTAAGACTTTTGAGTCTTGAGCCTAAGTGTTCCCATGCATGAAAATACCTATACTTAGCCATATTTAAATATCATATCATACAAGACATTCCCCAATATTTGCTCAAACACTTAGACAAATATTTCACTCAAAATTCAAGTCGCAAAGCTCATTCCGGATCTTTAGGATTTCAACCAGGCTTTAAGTCTCCATTTCAATCTTCTCCAAGGAATTCTCTAAAGTCAAGGCATATGGATTTTTTTCATAGGTTCCTTTCACGCATAATGCCTAAGCTTTCTTTTTACTTAGATTGCATTATTCTAAGTCGATTTACTTATGGGTCTTACTATTATGAATTTGACTATGAATTATGTTGGGGTTTCAAGAAAGCATGACTGTTTAAGCATGTTTTGAGCTATAAATCTTTGATGTAGCTTGAGATTTGATGAAGGATTTTGATGTATATTACTTGAGGGTGTTACCAAGTATGGATGGATGGTTTTACATTAGATTTTCTTGCATGATTTCACTCTTGAATTGCATGGTTTTCCACTAGCTTTACATACCTGCCAAGTGTTTGATAAATTGTCCGGTTATGAGTTCTTGAGGAATTTAAGGTCCAATGCATGCCTTATGAGTTGAAAAGCATTATAATGATAAAATGAATGTATATAAATGTATCTTAATCTATAGTGTTAGGAATTGAGCAAGCCTCTCTCGGGGGGTTGTAAGATCGGGTAACCATGTCGAGGGGTTTGTACCTTGATAGCCAAATTAATGGGTTGGTACCTCAAACACCATGGGTGGTAGAGTGGGACAACAATTAACCAAATTAAGGGGTTGGTACCTCAATCACCATAGGTTGTAGGGTGACACAACCACTAATCAATTGAGCTGCTGGTACCTTAATATACTATGAATTCTATAAGATGGTCTATTTTTGCACATTTATTATGTTTTATGTAAGCATGATTTACTTCAAGCATCTTCCATGCATTCCATATTGTTATATGCTTATTCATTGCCTATGTTATGTATTTTTGATTATGTTGTCTATCTCTTGTTGCATTGCATCCTACATACACAGTACATTCAAATATACTAATGCATACTCTATGCCTACATGATGCTATCCTGTAGGGATTGGAGCCCCACTTGATCATCCTCCTCCACGTGACTGGTACGATTTCTTTCAAGCTAATTGGTGAGTCCTCCATTCTGGGGACAATGACTATATTCTTATGTTATGTATTATGACTTTCTTGCTTTATTGTATACTTTAAATATGAGGGTGAGCTTGGCTGCTTGTCTTGGCCACTGCTAAATTCTGTATTTTGAGATGTTGTTGGACAAGTTATGTAATTATACTATAAGCCTTGAATCTCTTTTTCTTGATGTATGAAAGTTTCCCCTTAGTCCCTTTCCCCTTATTTCTTTTCTATTGATGTCATTTACTTGCTTTTGCGACTAAGGATGTGTGATGATATGTTAAGAGGCTTATTTGGGGTCCCTTCGAGTTCCTCATTCGCCATGTTACTTCTTTGCCCTAGGCTTGGGTCATGAAAACTTGGTATCATAGCATTAGGTTGTTGATGGTCTCGACGTCCAACATACCGCATCTATTAGAGACTTATTCATGGTTATGTTGTGCACCATAACAATGGGTAAAAGGCTATGAGCTATTTTAGAAAATATTTCCCTTCTTCTTTATCTATGTGATGCTATAAAAGTTAGGTGAGATTTCCCTTTAACTAAGGTTCTTTGTCATGTTTAGATCATTCCTAACATAAGAGGAAGGAGAGACCACACTCCCGAGGAACAACCGGCTCATGGAGAACTCCGGGATGCTCTCACGTTACTAGCTCAAGCTATGGCCAATCAAGTTAATCAAGGGGCCTAAGCCACTCATGCTCCTACCTTAGGATCTAAGGTGAGAGACTTCATGAGGATGAATCCACCAAAATTCTATGGGTCAAAAGTGGATAAGGACCCACAAGAGTTGATTATTGAGGTTTACAAAGTGTTGCCTATTATGGTTGTTAGATCAGAAGAGAAGGTGGAGTTGGCGGCATACCAACTCAAGGGGGTGGCACAAATATGGTTCACTTAATGGAAGGAGGAGAAGGAGAACAATATTTGTGGTACTATGGGAGGAGTTTAATGTGGCTTTTCTTAACCAGTTTTCCCCTCTTAAGCTTAGGGAGGACAAGATAGTGGAGTTCATGAATTTGAAACAAGGTTCTATGAGTGTCAGGGAGCATGCCCTCAAGTTTAACCATCTTTATAAATATGCTCCCCAATTGGTAGTCGATCCAAGGTCTAAGATAAACAAGTTGGTGATGGGTGTATCAATTTGGTGAGTGAGGAATGTTAGTCTGCTACGTTGATTAGTGATATGGACTTGTCTCTTTTGATGACCTATGCTGAACAAATGGAGGAGGAGTAATGAGGCCAAGAGGGCCCGTTTTAAGGGAAAATTCCAAAGTCCAAAGGTTGGCCATTTCCATAAAGGCCAAGGGTCTTCTCATGCTTCTAACAGGGAGTTTTCCAATGACTTCCTAAGGGCCCAAAGAGTTCGTGGTGTGGTTCCTCATGATGTGTGTCCAAAATGTGGTAGGGGTTATAGCAGCCCATGTTTGAAAGACACTGATGCATGTCATGGATATGGGGAAGTAGGTCACAAAAGGATTGATTTCCCTCATAATCACAACAAGGGTAAGGATGTTCGTACACAAGGTGCAAATGCGGTTCCTTTGGGGAGAGGTGGTTAAAAAGGTAGTGTCCCAATGCACAATAAGTTCTATGCACTCCAACGGAGATAAGGGGTTGAGAAGGTTCCCGATGTCATTACTGGTATGTTAAAAGTTTTTGATTTTGATATGTATACATTGATTGATCAGGCTGCCACTCTTTCTTTTGTTACCCCTTTTTTGCAAAAAAGTTCAATATTGAGCCCGAATTATTGTGTGAGTCTTATGAGGTATCTACTCCTATTGGTGCATCTATTATTGCTAGAAAGGTTTATAGAAATTATCCCATTTGCATCTTGCATAAAATATTACCTTGTGATCTTGTTGAGTTGGATATGTTTGATTTTGATATTATTCTTGGGATAGATTGGTTGTATACATACTATGCCTCTATTGATTTTAGAACCTATAGGGTCCAATTCGAATTCCCAAATGAACCCATCTTTGAGTGAGAGAGTCATGATGTTGTGGTCAAGGGTAGGTTCATCTCTTGCATTAAAGTTTGTAAGTTGATCTCTAAGGGGTGTCTTTACTATCTTATGAGGGTAAGGGATGTGGAGTCTAAGGTCCTTCCTATAGAGTTTGTTCAGATTGTAAATGAGTTCCTTGATGTCTTCCCTAGCGACCTTTCTAGTGTTCCTTCCGAAAGGAAAATAGATTTTAGTATAGACCTCCTTCCCGATACTCAACCTATTTCTATTCCCCTTTATTGTATGACCCCAATGTAGTTAAGAGAGTTAAAGGACCAATTGAGGGATTTCTTGGAGAAGGGTTTTAATAGGCCCAGCCAATCACCTTGAGGTGCACCGATGTTGTTTCTGAAGAGGAAAGTTGGGTCCCTTAGAATATGTATTGACTACCGATAACTTAATAGGGTCACTATAAAGAATAAGTATCCTCTTCCAAGGATTGATGATTTATTTGACCAATTACAAGGGGCTAGTCACTTCTCTAAGATTGTTCTTCGGTTCGGGTATCATCTAGTGAAGGTGAGGGAGTGTGATATTCCCAAGACGACCTTCTGCACTAGGTATGGGCATTATGAGTTTATGGTGATGTATTTTGGGTTAACCAATGCACCAGCTATCTTCGTGGATCTTATGAATAGGGTCTCTAAACACTACCTTGATTTGTTTATTGTGGTTTTCATTGATGATATTTTGATCTATTCCCATAGTGAGGAGGAGCATGTAGGTCATTTGAAGATAGTGCTATAAAGATTGAGGGATGAGAAGTTGTATGCTAAGTATGAAAAATGTTAATTTTGGTTGAAAGAGGTTGTGTTTCTAGGTCATATGGTGTCAGGGGATGGTATGAAGGTGGATCCTAAGAAGATAGAACTGATTAGAAGTTGGCCTAGACCATTGACCCCGTCGGATATTTGAAGCTTCTTGGGCTTAGCAGGTTACTACAGAAGATTTGTGAATGGATTCTCTTCTATTGCTTCTCCCATTAATAAGTTGACACAATAGTAGGCTAAATTTGTGTAGACCGATAAGTGTGAAAAGTATTTCCAAACCTTGAAAGATAAGCTTGTGTCCGCTCCTATGTTGTCTCTACCAAAATGGCTAGAAGGGTTTGTTATGTATTACGATGCTTTAAAGGTTGGTTGGGGTTTTGTTTTTATGCAAAATAGTAAGGTAATAGCCTATACTACTAGGCAACTCAAAGTGCATGAAAAGAACTATCCTACTCATGATCTTGAATTAGCTGTCATGGTATTTTGTTTGAAAATTTTGCATCATTATTTATATGATTACATGTTAATGTGTTTACCGATCATAAGTCTCCAATATATGTTACTCAAAAAGATCTTAACTTGAGACAAAGAAGTTTGTTAGAACATCTTAAGGATTATGATATGAGTGTGCATTATCATCCCGGTAAAGCTAACGTTATTACTGATGCTTTGACTAGGGTGGCTATAGGTAGCCTTGCTTATGTTGATGGTAGTGGCAAAGAGGTGGCTAGAGAGGTCCATCGGTTGGCTCGATTGGGGGTTAAGTTAGGAGAGGTTGTTAATGGTGGTGTTGTTGTTATTTATGTTTCAGTATCTTCCTTGGTTTGTGAGGTAAAAGCAAAGTAAGTCCTTGATCCCTCCTTGTTAGAATTGAAGGCCTTGGTTAGTGATGGGAAGGTGGGGGTTTTCTACCGAGTGGGAGATAGGGCTCTTAGGTACCAAGGTACGTTATATGTGCCCTGTGTTGATGGCTTGAGAGAGAGGATTGTTGATGAGGCTCATAATTCTTCCTATTCTATTCACCTCGATTCTATAAAGATGTATAGAGATTTGAGGGATGTGTTTTGGTGGGGAGGTATGAAAAGGGAAATTGTTAAATTTGTTTCTGGTGTTTATAGTTGCCAACAAGTCAAAGTTGAACATCAAAGTTTGGGTAGCCTAACCCAAGACATACAGATTCCTACTTAGAAGTAGGAAGAGATTAATATGGATTTTGTGGTTGGGTTTCCCAACACTAGAAAGAGTTCTGATTCCATATGGGTTGTGGTTAATAGGATGACAAAATTGGCTCATTTTCTACCAGTTAAGACCATATGTGGGGCTGAAGATTATTCTAGGTTGTACATTCATGAGTTGGTGAGGTTGCATGAGGTTCCCTTATCCATCACATCAGATCGTAGTGGTCAATTTACTTCACACTTTTGGAGGTCCTTCCAAAGGGGTCTTGGTACAAAAGTAAAACTTAGTACGACCTTTCACCCTCAAACGGATGGCCAAGCCAGAAGGACAATCCAAAAACTTGAGGATATGGTTAGGGCTTGTCTATTGGAGTTGAGGGGTAGTTAAGATGATCACCTTCCATTTATTGAGTTTGCCTAGAATAATAGTTATCAATCTAGCATTGGTATGGCTCTTTTTGAGGCCCTATATGGTAGGCATTGTAGATTACCAATTGGGTAGTTTGAGGTTGGAGATGTTGCTTTATTAGGACCAGATCTGGTTATGTAGGCTCTTGAAAAGATTAGGATGATTAGAGAAAGATTGAAAATTTCCCAAAGTTATCAAAAATCCTATGCCGATATGAGAAAAAGAGACCTTGAATTTAAAGTTGGTGATTGGGTCTATTTGAAGGTTTCACCCATGAAGGGTCATTTTGGTAAAAAGGGTAAGTTGAGTCCAAGATATGTTTGTCCTTATAGGGTGATAAGAATGGTTGGAATGGTAGCTTATGAGTTGGAGTTTCCTAGTGAGATGGATTTAGTTCATCCGGTGTTTCATGTATCCATGTTGAGAAAATGTGTGGGTGACCCAAATGCTATTGTCCTATTGGATGCAACTTGACTTATGAAGAGGATCCAATAGAGATGTTAGATAGGCCAGTTAAAAGAATGAGGAACAAGGAGGTGGCCTCTGTTAAGGTCCTTTGGAGGAACGAACAAGTCTAAAGTTCTACATGGGAGGCCGAAGCAGACATACAAAAGCAATATCCTTATCTCTTTCATCTACACTAGCCTAAGGTACTAATTCTAAGTCCCTTATGTGATTTCAATCCTTATGTTGCAGCCCCTATGTCATTTACATGCATTCATATTTATGTTGGCAAGTTCTCATGATAATTTTTACACTTATGTTGAGACTTTTGAAATGTTATTTAAGTGCATTGTTGCAGCATTGTGTGGGCTGAACTTATCTTGTTTATGTCTTTCTTCTATGTTTCTTTGACATTCAGAGACGAATGTTCCCCAGGGGGAGATATTGAAATGACCTTAAAAAGTGCCCGAAAATGTGCCTTGGAAGTGATCAAAATCATAATTTCCATATATCTCAAAATCCATGCGTGAATTCAAAACTTTGACTTCGTATTCTTGATCAGGGGGAAAACTTGACTGGAAAAGAGGTCTAACCCCAATTTTTGAGCGACCGTATCAAAAAATAAAATTTTAAAGTGTCAAATTCCAGTGAGGTATCAGTGTTGTTAGCACGATGCGTCTGTGTATATTTTCTATCCAGTCTTTTCTATCTCGGTCCAAGACTTTTGAGTATTAGGACTAAGTGTTCCCATGCATGAAAAATACCTATACTTAGCCATTTTCAATATTATATCATATCATACAAGGCATTCCCCAATACTCACTCAAACACTTAGACAAATATTTCACTCAAAATTCAAGTCCCAAAAAATTTTTTCATTCACAAAAGCGAATAATTGAAACCTAAAATCCTAAAATGAAATATATTCTGTTGATTCATTTTTAGATCTAATCAATACCTTATTTTATTGATTTAGTCTCGTCTACTCGAATTAGATTCAAATGAGATGTAAAACAAGGCATGTGTGCTTTTGTTTGCTTTCATATACTCTATACGAGATAGGGTCTTCTTTACTTTACGGCCTTTTGATTATGATGCATCATGAACATGCCAATATATGATCGGGGTGAGCGGTGGTCTGATATAGGGGCAGTTTCGTCGGCTTGGATTGGAAGGAAGGGCTTCGCTTTCCGATCGCTTTTTGAGGCTGGTTTGGATGAGCGTGGGCAAGTCCGGGATTCACTATCGCTTTTCGCGTGGAGCGACCTAGACTTTTTAGAACAGGTTCGAGTCAAATAGCAATGATTCGAAGCACTTGTTTTTACACTATTTCAGAAACCCAAGGACTTAATCGTATGGATATTTAAAATACAGGACGAAAATCAAAGAGGAGAAAACACGTTTTTGAGATAGGAATCGGTATCTAATGAATTCAATGGTTCCAGTACTCATTCCAGATCTTAAGAATTTCACCCAACCTTCAAATCTCCATTTCATTCTTCAACAAGGAATTCTCCAAAGTCAAGGTATGTGGGTTTCGTTTATGGGTTCCTTCCGCCAATGATGCCCAAGCTTTCTTTTTAATTAAATTACATGATTCTTAGTCGATTTACTTATGGGTCTTACTATTATGAATTTGACTATGAACTATGTTGGGGCTTCATGAAAGCATGACTATTTAAGCATATTTTGAGCTATAAATCTTTGATGTTACTTGAGATTTGATGAAGGGTTTTGATGTATATTGTTTGAGGGTTTTACCAAGTAATGATCGGTGGTTTTACGTTGGATTTTCTTGCATGATTTCACTCTTGAATTGCATGGTTTTACACTAGCATTACATGCCCGCCAAGTGTTTGATAAATTGTTCGGTTATGGTGTCTTGAGGAATTTAAGGTACTATTCATTACTTATGAGTTGAATGGCTTTGTGATGATCAAAGGAATGTATACAAATGTATCTTACTATAGAGTGTTGGGAATTGACCAAGCCTTGCTCAGGGAGTTGTAAGCCCGAGAAACCATGTCGAGGGGTTTATACCTTGATAACCAAATTGAGGAGTTAGTACCTCAAATACAATGAGGGGTAGGGTGGGACAACCATCAACCAAATTGAGGAGTTGGTACCTCAATCACCATGGGTGGTAGGGTGAAAAAAACACCAACCAGTTAAGGGTTTGGTACCTTAATAGACTGTAAATTCTACAACATGGTCTCTTCTTGCATATGTATTATGTTTTATGTAAGCATGATTTACTTCAAGCATCTTCCATGTATGCTATATTGTTATATGCTTATTCATTGCCTAAGTTATGCATTTTGATTATGTTGCCTATCTCTTATTGCATTGCATCCTACATGCTTAGTACATTCAAATGTATTAACGTATACTTTATGCCTACATGATGTTACAATGTAGGGATTGAAGCCCCCACTTAATCATCCTTCTCCACGTGGCTAGTAGGATTTATCTCAAGCTAGTTGGTGAGTCCTCCATTTCGGGGACAATGATTATGTTCTTAAGCTTTGTATTATGACTTTCTTTCTTTATTGTATACTTTTGACTATGAGGGTGAGCTTGGTGTCTTATCTTGGCCCCCGCTAAGTTATATGTTTGGAGGTGTTGATTGACAAGTTATATAATTATGCTATGAGCCTTGACTCTCTTGTTCTTGATGTTTATGTTATGAAAGTTTCCCCTTCGTCCCTTCGCCCTAATTTCTAATCTATTGATGGCATTTACTTGTTTCCACGACTAACAATGTGTGATGATATGTTAAGAGGCTTATTTGGGGTTCCTCTGGGTTCCTCATTCACCATGTCATGTCTACTCATGTCTACATGCAGTGGTTATGAACTATGATGTACTTCTTACCCTCAAGTATTATTTGAGGTTATGCAACGTATACATATGAAGTGGTTATGAATTATGTGGTATGCCTCACCCTCATATGTTATTCATTATCATATGCTCACATGTAGGGGTTATGACCTATGCTACCTTCTACCCTCATGTGTTATTCATTGTCTCATGTTTACATGTAGGGGTTATGAACTATGCTATCTCTTTACTCTCATGTACTACCAATTATCTACTAGAAGGGGTTATGAACTATGCTATATCCCGCACTCTCAAGTACAAGGTATTTGGATGATCTAATCATATCAGCTTATTGTGTTAAAAAAGTTATGCAAGTATGATTATTTTCAAGCATGTTTTACTTCAAATATCATGCATGCATGCCATATTGTTATATGCTCATTTATTGCCTAATTATGTATTTTGATTATGTGCTTATCTCTTGTTGCATTGCATCCTACATACTTAGGATGTTCAAACATACTAAGCATACTCTATGCCTACATGATATCACCATGTAGGAACCGAAGCTTCTATTGATTCTCCTTTTGGCTAGACAGATCAAGTTAGCTATTGGTGAGTCCTCATATACGGGAACAATATCTATCTTCTTCATGCTTATGTTTAGACTACATCTTATATATTTTGGAATACTTATGACTATAAGGGTGAGCCTAGTTGCTTGTCTTGGGCCGCACTATGTTCTATTTCTAGAGGTGTTATTGGACAAGTTATGTAATTGTGCTATGAGGCTTGACTTTCTTTTTTCTTAATGTTTATGGTATCAAAGATGTCCTTTAGTCCCGTTTCCCTTTTATTTATTATCTCTTATTATCATTTTAATTTGCTTTCGCAACCAAGGATGTGTAATGATATGTAAAGAGGCTTATTTGGGGTTCCTTCGGGTTCCCCATTCGTCGGTCATGGCTAGGCCCTAGGCTTGGGTCATGAAAAAGATGGTGTTAGAGCACTAGGTTGTTAGATGCTCGGCGTCCAACATACCAAGTCGATTAGAGTCTTGTTCATGGTTGTGTTGTACACCCTCAGAGTCCAATAAATTGCATCAACTGAAGTCTTATCCACGGTTGTGTTGTGCACCACAACTATGAGTAGAAGGCTATGAGATATTTTAGGAAATGTTTCCCTTCTTCATGGTCTATTTCATGTCTTAGAAGTGAGATAGGGCTTTCCCCTCTAACAAATGTTCTTTGCTCTTCTAGTTGATCATGTCACTTCAAAGAGGAATGTGGAGGAAGGTAAGTTGAAGGTTTTGATTTTTGATGGATTCAAGTTTCACTATTTCTTTCATTATTCTTTTGGTTGCTAGGGGGCTTCTTGTGTGTCCCGAGTTGTGATGGGAACCTTTGGTGTCTACCTCTTGGTTGAGTATATTATTGCTAGAAAGTTCATAGGTATTGTTCATGTTCATGTTGCATTAGGTCTTGCCTTGTGACTCATTAGATTTGATGTGGTGGATTTTGATATTATACATGAGATAGATTAGTTGCATGTATGTTGTGTCTCCACTGATAATAGGACCCGTAGAGTTAGATTCCAAGTCCCTTCTAAACCCACCTTTGAGTGAGAGATTGTCAAGAGGTAGCAAAAGAGGTAGATCAGTTCCTGATACTATGGTACGCTTGATCTCTAAGGGTTGCATTCATCATCTTGAGAAAATTAGAGGTGCTGAACCTATGTCATTTCCTATTTGATATCTTTTCGGTAATCAATGAGTTCTTGAGTGTCCTTTCTGATATTTTAAATTTGGGATAATGTCTTTTGGTTTGACTAGTGCACTAGCTATGCCTATAAGTCTCATGAATAAGATCTTTATTCCCTACTCTATTAGGCTTATGGTGGTTTTGGTGATGATATAATTGTTCATTTCCCTAAGTGAGAAAGTACGTACGAGTCATTTGAGAGTAGTACTGCAAATTTTAAAGAAGGAAGATAGATGCTAAATAGGAGGAATGAGAGTTTTAGTTGTAAGAGGTTGCCTTCCTAGGTCGTGTGGTGCTGGGTGATGGTATTAAGGTGGACCCTAGTAAGATGAAGGTGATTAGAGATTAGCCTAACCCTTGACTTCATCGGGTATTAGGAGCTTCTTAGGCTTAGTAGGCTATTCCTGGAGTTTGTGAATAGGTTCTCTTCTATTGCTTCTCCTATGACTTAGTTACCTCCAAGTAAGGCCAATGTTGACCGACGTTTTGAGCATGGTAATTTGACAGGTCTAGGAGTTGCTATTTCTTGTTTTATTTCTTTGTGCTAATAAGTTTCATGTGTATGTGTCCCGAACAGTTGCGTGAGTCTATTGTGGCTAGAAGGAGTCTATGAGGGTTATCTCATGTTCTTATTACATAGAAGTCTTGTCTTATAATCTTGGTTGAACTTAGCGTGTTGGGTTGGAGGTCTTGAGGTGGTTTGGCTACTTGCATAGCATGCTTCTAACGAGTGTAGAACCTGTAAGGTTGTAATATGATGGTTAAGGATGGTGATCTATTTGGTCAACTACGATGGGTTAGTCACTTCTCTAAGATAGATCTTTGGTTCGGGTTTTGCCCCCAAGTGAGGATAAGGGTAGTTGATACCTCTAAGGGTATTTCTGGACTTGGAGTGAGCATTTTGAGTATTTGTGGAGTCGCTGGGTTGACTTATACACCAATTGTGATTATGGGTTTCATGAATAGGGTCTTAAAACCCTACCTTGGCATATTTGAGGTGGTCTCTAGTGATGAAGTATTGATTTATTTAGAGCTTGTGAATCATTTAGGGGTAGTGTTGCAAGTCTTGGAGGATGAGAGGTTGTTTGCTAAAT
>DF362514.1:29744-52743 GCA_000787875.1 Solanum virginianum | reverse complement strand
TTGTTTGCTAAATATGATAGGTGTGAGTTGAGGATAACAAGAAGGTGGTTAGAACTCCTTAAGGATTATGATATGAGTGTGCATTATTTCCCCATTGAGGTTAATATTGTGGTTGGTGCTCTAAGTAGGGTGCCTATGGGTAGCCTTGCAAATTTGGATAATGATGGTAAAGAGGTGACTTATGGGGTCCATTGGTTGGCTAGATTGAGATTTAGGTTGGAGGAAGTTGGGCATGGTAGTATAGTGTTATTGACTGTACATAATTTTCTTTGGTTGGAAAGGTCTAGCTTAAGCAACGTGTTGTTTCCACCTTATTAGAGTTGGGAGTTTTGGGTGAAAGGATGGTAGAGTGGAGGTTATCTCCTAAGGGGGAGATGGTGGTTTATGGTACCAAGTGGACTAAGTGTGTTTAATGTTGACAATTGAGTTTAGGGTTGTGAGTCCTTATAGAATGTAGAGATAGGTTGGTAAGGCTGCATAAGTATGGGAATTTCATATAGATAGGGGAATGATTTGCCTGATTCTTTATGCTTCTAGGTTGAGGGGATGTGTATAGAACTCTTTGAGATTGTGGGTGTTGTGGAGGATAAGTTGACTTAGGAGAAGGTCCCAATGGAGGTATTGGATGGAAGGGTAGAAGAGTTTATTGGCAAAGATGTGGTGTTCGTCAGAGCCCTTTGGAAGAATCGTCAAGTTGAAAGTGTCTCTCGGAGAGCTGGAGCGAGCATGGAGGAGCAACATCTGTATCTCTATCATTCTATTCAAGCTTATGATAACACTTCAAGTCCTTTTTATGATTCCAACTCTTATGTTTTAGCCCTATGTCGTTGCATGCATTCATGTTTATGTTGACAAATTCATGATGATTTTAACACTTGTGTTGAGATTTTGAAAATGGTGTTTAAGCGCATTGTTGTATTCTTATTGGGGCTGATTTCTTCATAATTACTCTTCTTATGTATGTTTCTTTGACATTCAGGGACCAATGTTCTCAAGGGAGAGATATCGAAACGACCCCAAAAAATGCTTGAATATGTGACTCGAAAATGCCCAAAATCATAATTTCTGTATATCTCAAAATTTATGCGTTATTTCAGAAATATGACTCTAGATTGTTATTCAGGGGAAAAAATTGAGCGAAAAATGGGTCTATCCCAAATTTTAGAGCAATCCTAGCAAAATTTAAATTTTTAAGTGAGCCAAAAAACCACTGTCCAAGTGCGTTTGAGGCGCAATGCACCTTAGTGTATTTTTCTGCCCAAAATTTATCCGGTCCAAGGCTTTTAGGTCTTGGATCTAAGTATTCCCATATCTAAAAATACTTATACTTACCCTTATTTCACCCTCATATCATCCAAGACATTCCCCAAAACCCTTTCAAACATAAAAACTCATATTTCTCTCAAAATCAAGGGTTCCAAATCTCTTCCGGATCTTAAGGAATTCATCCAAGCTTCAAGTCACCATTCAAATCTTCATCAAGAAATTCTCCAATGTCATGGTATGTGGGTCTCAATCATTGGGTCCTTTCACCCATGGTGCCCAATTCTTCCTTTTTACATAAATTGCATGATTTAAAGTTGATTTACTCATGGGTCTTAATTATTATGAATTTCATTGCACATTATGATGGGGTTTGATGAAATTATGACTGTTTAAGCATGTTTTGAGCTATGAATCTTGGATCTACTTTGAGATTTGATGAAGGGTTTTGATGTATATTTTATGATGGTATTATAAAGTATTGGTGGGTGGTTTTACATGGAATTTTCTTGCATGATTTTACTCTTGAATTGCATGGTTTTACACTAGCATTACACACCCACCAAGTGTTTGATAAAGTGCCCTTTTAAGGATTCTTTAAGTTTTGATGATATATTTATTGAGTTATGATTCCAGTGACTTTATGATGATACTAAGCTTTCTAAAGATATGTTTACTTCATGGAAATGTTAATGATGCTATAAAGCTTACTAGATGGGGTTATGATATATGTTATATCCCTCACCCTCTAGTACAAGGCTAATTTCTACATGAAAGGGTTATGAACTATGTGGAATGCCTCACCCTCATATGCTATTCATTATTACTTACTTACTCATATCAATATGAAGATGTTATGAACTATGTTGTACTCCTTACCCTCATGTATGATTTGAGGTTAGTTTCAAGGCCAAGGGTTACTCATTTCTACATGTAGGGGTTATGAACTATGTTGTACTCCTTACCCTCATGTATGATTTGAGGTTATGCAATGTATTCATATGAAGGGGTTATAAACTATGTGGGTCTCACTCTCATACGTTATTCATTATTACTTAAGTACTCATAACTACATGAAGGAGTTATGAACTATGTTATTCTCTTTACCCTCATGTATGATTTGAGGTTATGCAATATATACATATAAAGGGGTCATGAATTATGTGGTACGCCTCACCCTCATACGATATCCATTATCTCATACTCACATGTAAGGGTTATGACCTATGCTACCTTTTACTCTCAAGTGTTATTCATTATATCATGCTCACATGTTGGGGTTATGACTTATGCTACCTTCTATGCTCATATGTTATTCATTATCTCATGTTTACAAGTAGGGGTTATGAACTATGCTATCTCTTTACATTCTTGTACTACCCACTACCTACTAGAAGAGTTATGACCTATGATATATTCCTCACCCTCTAGTATAAGGTATTCTGATGATGTAATCATGTCACCTTATTATGTTAAACAAGTTATGCAAGTATGATTACTTTCAAGCATGTTTTACTTCAAATATCATGCATGCATGCCATATTGTTATATGCTCATTTGTTGCGTAATTATGTATTTCAATTATGTGCTTATCTCTTGTTGCATTGCATCCCACATACTTAGTATATTCAAATGTAGTAACGTATACTCTATGCCTACATGATATTACCATGTAGGGACCAGAGCTCCATTTGACATACTTAGTATATTCAAATGTACTAATGCATACTCTATGTCTACATGATATCACCATGTAGGAACTGGAGCTCCTATTGCTTTTCGTCGTGGCTAGGTTGATTATTCAATTTAGCTATTGGTGAGTCCTCATGTCCGGGGACAATATCTATCTTCTTCATGATTATGTTTAGACTACATCTTGTATATTTTTGAATACTTATCTTGGCCAAGTTACTTGTCTTGGCCCCCGCTAAGTTCTATGTCTAGAGGAGTTATTTGAAAAATTATGTAATTATTCTATGAGGTTTGACTCTCTTCTTTCTTAATGTTTATGGTATCAAAGATGTCCATTGGTCCCGCTTCTCTTTTATTTATCATCTCTTATTATCGTTTTAATTTGCTTCCGCGACCAAGGATGTGTAATGATATGTAAAGAGGCTTGTTTGGGGTTCCTTCAGGTTCCTCATTCACTGGTCATGGCTAGGCCCTAGGCTTGGGTCGTGACATAGGCCCTAGATTTGGGTTGTGATAGTATTAAGCATGGTATTTGAATTTCTTTTGTGAGAGTTAGAGAGAGTGATTTTGCATAGTCCCAACCATTGAATCTAAAAATATCATCATGAGAGGGATACGAGACTTCTTTCTATGAGGGTACTTATATTGCATTGTTGATATTGAACTAACTCAGCCATTGTTACTTGTTGATAATTGCCTTGCTTGTCATAGTTGCATGGTCACATATGTTGATCTATATTCGTTTGTTGGATAGCTATCTGATGTATTTTTAAAGTGGTATGGGTATCTGTGCTTGAGTTTGATGTGTTGTATGCCATTAGATTGAGGTTTGTGTGTTATTGTTCTAATTATATAGATTAATTCCATTGCTTGAGGACAAATAACAATTTTAAGTTGAGGGTGTTGATGTGCTGCCAAAATAAAACATATTTGATGCTTAAAACTTGGAATTGCTTGTGTTCTCAAGGTGATTTTAGTAGATTTGATGTGTTTTTATGTTATTTTTGTAGGACTACAAGGTTGACACTATTTTTGAGTTAAGTGAGCAGATTGTGCTGAAGCTGAGGTTTCATGAGACATTTTATGGGCAGTAGAGAATTCCACGGGGTGTAGAACTGGTTTTATACAAAATTCCAGTGAAGGGTGATTTTCTAAAGTTAAGTCTATGAACATGAAGACGAACCATAGAAGATTATACCAGTTGTAGACTTGGTATCATGCCTTGAGGATCAAAAAGTGGGGAGTTACTGAAAAGTCATCAGATAAAACCTCCTATGGGCCATAAAAACTTATATGGGCTATGGAGGGGTATCGTAGAAGTCAACCCTAGAATTAAAGAATCCACGAAAACCTGACTATGGGCCGTAAAATATTATACGGCCCATAGAAGTACCCACAGAGTCTATCGACCTGGTTCTCCTAATCCAATTTAGTTTTGTATTTTACAGACTATAAATAGGTTTTTTAGGATAATTTTCAAAAGAAACATTATAGAACAGTAGAGAAAAATAGAGAGCTTGAGAGAAACACTTTTGAAACATTAGTTTTGTCTTTAATTTAATCTTGTGATTCCTGGTGAAGAGCTTGAATTCATTGTTCTTGATACTCTTATGTAAGTGATCAATTATGTTATTCAAATTCATGATTCTTCTATCTACGTTGATCATGAGTAGCTAAATGTAACACCCCACACATTACATGTATGAGTACTATGCACATGAAACATGATATGAACTTTCAAATTAATGCCAATTTTTAAAATTGCTTGAGTCCCATATTAAAGGGCGATATGTATATCCAACGCATGAGAGGGTCGAGTGTATACATGTTTTGTGTCAAATTGAGGAGGTTATGACCTTAAATAAGGTGACAGAATGAAGGTGTTCGTAGGACTTAGGAAGCTAGCAGGTGAGTCATCCACTTGCTTAGCTTAAGCTTGCCAGTTAAACGGAGACAAGGCCCGACGTCGAATTTGTCCAATTCCGATTATGGATGAAATCTGTGTTAAGGGTGTAACTTTAGGCTATTATTTAGTATCATAAATGGACTATATTTTCATCCCAATAATAATATATAAAAAGGCCCAAGTACATCACAACTCACTTGGTGAATTGGGCCAAAACTAACCAGGAGAAAGGAAAACAAATTGGGCAGCAAAGGCCCATCTGTTTAGAGCCCAATAAGGCCCAAGTAAAATGGGTAACCAGATGCATCATTAGCTTAGTATGTAAGGATAAGAAATACTTAGTATGTCGGCCAAAAATCTCTCTAAAAGGTGACCAAAGCAGCTTCCACAAGTCATTACACTTTGAACATAAGAAAATTCCCCTTTAAAAAGGGATTAAAGCAGCTCCCATAAGTCATTCTAACTTGAACACAAGAAAAATCAGATTGCTCTCCAAATTTCCTCTCAACTTTTTCTTTGTTTTTCAAGAAGCTACAAGAGACCTTAAGGGTTCTTGGAGAATCCCTACACATTGAGGGTAAAGGTAAGTATGTGTAGTTATGTGTTTAGTATGATTTTCTTATGAAAAACAAGAGATTATGTTGGTTATATTGATGCTGAAAATGTTGGACAGCATATGTTGGAAACGTTATTGTGCATTTTCTCTTGTTAATTGAGAGGTTTTTCCATTCTTGGTTGGCTGTATTGTGAAGTACAACTTATGTATTTAACAAAGATTGGTTTTAGTTGTGTAACCAGGCTGATTCACTGCTCATACGGTTCGCAAAAGTGAGTCCTTATGTAATATCGTAATTATGTTCTTCATTGGAACTTGTGGACTGATGTATATAAGGCTATTGCCTCACGTCCTTCATGACTGATTTGGTACTTTTATGAGACTGTTTCAAGGCTATTATTATGTATAAAGGTGTTAAGGACAGTTTCGTTAAAGTTGGGATAGGTTTGGAATTGTGAAGTCGAAATGTAGCGAAGGGATGTAACGTTATGCCGTCCATTTGTATGTTGTGCAAACTTGTTGTGTATTCTGTTTTGTGGGCTATTATAAGGCTGTTATGGCTATAAAACAGGCTTTACATGATGTATATAAGAGAATGTGTATTATAAAATATGATTAGAGGTAAAAAGGTTGAAAGAATACGCTCAGTTTTATAGTTACCGTTTGCTGCCCGTGTGTTGCTTTTTATAAGAATGGACTGCCAAGATGTGTCTATTGGATGCTAATGCCAGTTTTATCACCTATATGTTGTACATAAATAATTGGAGGAAGGGAAGGTTATCTCAGGGTAATAGCGAGGTCATACAATGAGGTATGTAAGGCTATTTGCTTTCGTATTACTTGGCATGAAATCTAGAGTCTTCCTTAGTACATAAAGGCACTTACCAACTCCGACATAACTATGAACTGTGTCTTTACTCTTACCCATGTTCATATGCTTCCATACATTATCACCTTCAAATAGCCCGAGGGGTGGAAGAATCACCTAGCCAGGGATGATCCTATCACGGGGGCAGCCCGAGGGGCTAAGGAAGAGCCTAGACAGGGATGAACCCAATGTAATTTACCACTGATCAGTTGGTCATTTTATAGTACATGTTGTGCACAGATTTTATTGTAAAGGTAAAGTGATATAAAGAACATAAAGTATATGAACCCATAATATAACTAAAGGTTGTCTCTTATCATACATCAGTGCATAGTTTCATTTGAGTTGTTATTTCATATATGGTATTTCCTGCCTTACATATTCAGTACATTATCCCGTACTGATATCCCTTATGAGGTACCTGCATTTCATGCTACAAGTACAG
Source organism: Solanum virginianum (assembly GCA_000787875.1). Taxonomy (NCBI): domain Eukaryota; kingdom Viridiplantae; phylum Streptophyta; class Magnoliopsida; order Solanales; family Solanaceae; genus Solanum; species Solanum virginianum. The sequence goes on along the minus strand of DF362514.1, from coordinate 46,013 downwards.
GTGCTAGTAGATCTCCCCAGTAGGAGTACAAGATATCTAGCTATGGTTACCAAGCTCCAGGTTGCTTTGGGGCTTTGCATGTCTAGAGCTTATATTATTTTGTGTTGTACTGTTAGTCGAGGTAGGGCCTATCCCGACTCTTATCAGATACTTGTCCTTATTTAGAGGATTTGTAGACTATGTAAATTAAAGTGTGAACGTGTCTCATACTTTAGACAACGTGGCCCCAACGGCCTAGACATATGTGTTTCCTTTTGGCTTGTTATTACTTTTTACCTTCTTAAAGGCATTTTGAGTGTAGAAACGGCTTCTATTATGTATAGAAAGCGCATGGGTATAGGTTGGTTCTCGTGAGCTTTATCAGCTATGGGTGCCAGTCCATCTTAATGGGATTTGGGGTGTGACAGAAGTGCTATTAGAGCGGGTCATCCTAGGGAGTCTACAAAGCCGTGTCTATGTAGAGTTTTGTTTATCAATGTGCTGTGCACCATATTTATAAGTAGGAGGCTACATGGCATTTAGTAGTTGCTACTTTCTATTCATTCTTTCGATTGATGTGTTGTGCACTACATTTATAAGATGAAGGGTATGTGGCATTTAGGAGTTGTTAGTTTCTTTTCATTCTTTAGATCATGCCATAGAGCTAAGTGTAATAGGTGGATTCTGTCTAACTCTTAAATTGTTTTGTACAGCAAGTATGCCAGAAACTAGGAAGAACAAAGGTAAAGGGAAGGAAGTAGAAGTTGTGGTTGGTTTAGCCAGTCAGGGGAGGTAATAAAATGAGGATCAAGATGGGTCTCCATCAAAGACATCTCCAAATTTTTCAGCTCCTGATGAACCCAGAAGTAGTGAAATTCCCCCAGAACCACCTATTAATGCTATAATGCAGGATTTGAGAAATGCAGTCCAATTATTGACATGTATAGTTGCTAGCTAAGGTCAAAGATAAGAAGGTCCAGTTACAGGTGCAGGTGGTGCAACTACGGCAGCTGGCATAAAGATATGTGATTTCCTTAATTTGGACCCTCCATCATTCACTGGGTCAAATCCTAATGAAGATCCCCAAGACTTTATTGATCAGATTGAACGCACTTTGTATATCATGCATTTGAGTTTTATAGAAGTTGTCAAGTTGGCGACGTATAGGTTGAAAGGTGTGGCTATATTGTGGATGAAGCCTGGAAGCAATTTAAGGGTATAGATGCACCCCCAACTACTTGGAAAGAGTTCAAAGAGGCATTTTTTGACCATTACTTGCCATTAGAGATTCGAGAGGCCCATGTATATTAGTTCTTGAAGCTCCACCATGGGAATATGAGCGTCAGTGAGTATAGCCTCCAATTTAATTCCCTGTCCAAGTATGCTCCTAATGTAGTTGCTACTATGGCAGATAGAGTTCATCGATATGTAGATAGGTTGGATACATATCTGATCAGAGATTATACTATTGCTTTTTTGAACAACGACATGGATATAGTGAGAATGCAAGCTTTAACACAGATATTGGAGGACCAGAGGCAAAGCAGAAGGGCACAAGAGTTAAAAAGGGCGCAGTCCAAGAGGGCCAGGTCTACAGGGTAGTTGACACCATCTTAAAGTGATCTTAGGCCTTGGATTTCTAACAGACCGCCTAGCCCATCATCCTCCTACTCTACAGTCAGTGCTATACCACAACTTCAAGGGTCCAGAAGGAATCTGTTGGGTCAAAGAAATGAAGGGCAAGGTGCCCGGATAGCGGGATATTCAGCACGCCAGCAAATGACTCCTATGTAGCCTTATAGACAATGTAGGAGAAGTCTTTTAGGTGTATGCCATGTTGGGACAAATGCTTGTTATTGGTGTGGTTCGCTAGGGCATATGATAAGAGATTGCCTGGAAAGACGAATAGGTGTTATAGCACAACCTACTAGATCAGCTATTGGGTCCTCATCATTAGTTCCTCCAATAAGTTGGGTTTAACCAGTACCTATGGGTCGTGGTACAGGTGTAAGTGGGCCAGCTAGCTCTAGTGGAGTCCAAAATTGCACCTATTCTCTGGGGAGTCCGCAAGATTTGGAAGCTTCACCCAATGTAGTCACAGGTACATTGTCCATCTTTTCACATAATGTATATGACTTAATTGACCTTGGTTCTATGCTAGCATACATTACCCAACTAGTTGCTGGAAATCTTAAGAGGACATCCTAATTATTGAACAAGCCAGTTGAAGTGTCCATACCAACCAGTGAATCTATTATGGTTAGAAGGGTTTTTGATGACTATGTAGTAACTGCTTGTAACCGTGACACATTGGTTGATCTTATAGAGCTAGAAATGGTGGAATTTGATGTTATAATGGGTATGGATTGGTTAGCTTCTTGCTATGCCACTGTGCATTGCCGAACTAAGAGAGTGTACTTCCACTTTCCAAATGAGGCAGTTCTTGAATGGGAAGGTAATGTTAGGGCACCAAAGAGGAAGTTCATCTCTTATCTTAAGGCAAGAAAGATGATATCCAAGGGATATATATGTCATTTAGTTAGAGTAAGGGATATAGAGGCAGAATCACCAACTCTTCAATCAGTTCCAGTGGTGAATAAATTTGTTGATATGTTCCCTGAAGAACTTCCAGGTTTACCTCCAGAACGAGAAATAGATTTTGGTATTGACTTACTTCCAGGCACTCAACCAATTTCTATCCCTCCATATAGAATAGCCCTGGTAGAATTGTATGAATTAAAAAAGCAATTGAAAGATTTATTAGAGAAGGGTTTTATAAGACCTAGTGTGTCCCCTTGGGGTGCACCAGTGTTATTTGTACGCAAAAAGGATGTCACGTTGAGAATGTCTATCGACTATCGACAATTGAATAGGGTGACAATTAAGAATAAATACCCCTTCCCTAGGATTGATGATTTATTTGATCAGTTACAAGGTGCCAAATACTTTTCAAAAATTAATTTGAGATCAAGATATCACCAAGTAAGGGAGAAGGAGAAAGATATACCTAAGACTACTTTCAGGATCCGCTATGGTCACTTTAAATGTCTTGTTATGTCATTTGGGCTAAGGGTGAAGGAGAAAGATATACCTAAGACTGCTTTCAGAACACGCTATGGTAACTTTGAATTTCTTGTTATATCATTTGGGCTAATGAATGCACCAACAATTTTTATGGATCTGATGAATAGGGTATTCAAGCCATTCTTGGATGTGTTAGTGATAGTATTTATAGATGACATTTTGGCATATTCAAAATTAGAAGAGGACCACGCAAATCACTTATGACAAACCAACAATTTTTATGGATCTGATGAATAGGGTATTCAAGCCATTCTTACATGTGTTCGTGATAATATTTAGAGATGACATTTTGGTATATTCAAGATCGGAAAAGGACCATGCAAATCACTTACGACAAGTGTTACAGGTTCTTCGTGGTAGACAGTTGTATGCCAAATTTTCTAAATGTGAAGTTTGGCTAAACTCAGTNAGTTCAGAGCTTCCTAGGTTTGGTAGGTTATTACAGGAGGTTTGTTGAGGGGTTTTCTTCTATTTCTGCACCTTTACCAAAGTTGAAATATAAGGCAACTAAGTTCCAATGGAATAATGCATGTGAAAGAGGTTTCCAAGAGTTAAAAGATAAGCTAACTTCTGCACCTGTGCTAGTACTTCCACAAGGCATCGAGGGGTATGCAATGTACTGCGATGCTTCAGGAGTTGTCTTAGGGTTTGTACTAACACAATATGGTTGGATAATTGCCTATGCATCTAGACAGATATGGCCACACAAGAAAAACTATCCAACGCATGATCTTGCGCCACTATTTGTGTGGGGTTCACGTTGACATCTATACTGATCATAAGCATTTACAGTACATTTTCAAGTAGAAAGACCTAAACTTAAGGCAGTAGAGATGGTTATAGGTAATAAAAGATTATGACATTGATATAATATACCATCCGAGGAAGGTAAATGTGGTAGCTGATGCTCTGAGTCATAAAGCAATCATGAATACTGGTGACCAGGCCATAGTAAGTCAAGAAGTGGCTAAAGATGTACAACAACTAGCTAGTTTGGGGGTTCGCCTTCTTGAAACACCAAAGGAAGGGATTATTGTACATAATGTAACAATATCTTCATTAGTAATAAAGGTTAAAGAAAAATAGTTCGAGGATCCTATTTTACGACAGGTTAAAGACAAGATGAGTCAAGGTACGATAAAGGGCTTTGACCTTGCGCAAAATAGAGTACTATATTGCCAAAATAGATTATGTGGACCTAATATTAATGGATTAAGGAAAAGGATAATGAAAAACGCCCATCATTCCAGATATTCCATCCATCTAGGATCAACTAAGAGGTACCATGACCTGAAAGGAATGTTTTGGTAGGGAGACATCAAAAAGAACCTTGCAGAATTTGTGGCTCAATGTCCAAATTGTCAACAGGTGAAAGTGGAACACCAAAATCCTAGAGGTTATATGTAGTGTATAGAAATTCCAACATAGAAGTGGGATCTGAGAACGAACCATTCAAACACTTGAAGATATGTTGCGAGCTTGTACATTGGACATTAAAGGTAGTTGGGTGGACCACTTGTCACTTATTGAATTTTTCCTATAATAATAGCTACCACTCTAGTATCAAGATGGGACCTTATGAAGCTTTATATGGAAGGAAATGTGGGTCACTGATTAGATGGTTTGAAGTGGGTGAAACCACCTTGCTTGGGCCAGATCTCGTACAACATGCTATAGAAAAGGTTAAGGTAATATAGCAGCATCTAGAAACTACCCAAAGTCATCATAAATCATATGCGAATATTAGAAGAAGAGGACTGGAATTCTCAGTAGGAGATTGGGTATTCTTAAAGGTATCTCCAATGAAAGGGGTTATGAGATTTGGTAAGAAAGGGAAACTGAGCCCATGTTACATAGGACCATATCAGATTATTAATAGATTCGGGCAGGTTGGATATAAACTAGAGATACCCCAAGAGTTTTCAATGGTTCATCCAATTTTCCTCGTCTTAATGATTCAAAAATGCATAGTTGACCCATCCTGTATCACTCCTATTAAGGATCTACAGGTTATAGAAGATCTTACGTACGAAGAGGTACCTATTGCTATTCTAGATCGTCAAGTGAAAAAGCTAAGAAATAAAGAAATAGTTTCAGTAAAAGTACTTTGGAGAAACCAGCAGGCCGAGGAGATAACATGGCAGGCTGAGGACATGATGAAATCAAGATACAGAATTCGGACACTAATAGGCACGTGTGATTGAATACTTAATGTGTTATTAAAAGTTTGTGTAAGTAAATGTTTGCACTTAGTTAAGCTACCTAATTAAACTAACATTCGAGGATGAATGTTCCTAAAGAAGGTAGGATGTAACACCCCACACATTACATGTATGAGTACTATGCATATGAAACATGATATGGACTTTCAAATTAATGCCAATTTTTAAAAGTGCTTGAGTCTCGCGTTAAAGGGCGATATCTGTATCTAAATCTTGAGAGGGTCGAGTGTATAAATGTTTTGTGTCAAATCGAGGAGATTACGACCTTAAACAAGGTGAAGGAATTGAGGTGCTTGTAGGACTTAGGAAGCTAGTAGGTGAGTCACCCACTTGCTTAGCTTAAGCTTGGCAGTTAAACATGGACAAGGCCCGACGTTGAATTTATCCAATTTTGATTATGGATGAAATTCATGTTAATGGTGTAACTTTAGACTATGATTTAGCATCATAAATGGACTATATTTTCATCCTCAGAATAATATATAAAAGGGCCCAAGTACATCACAACTCACTTGGTGAATTTGGCCAAAACTAACCAAGAGAAAGGAAAACAAATTGGGCAGCAAAGGCCCATCTGTTTGGAGCACAATAAGGCCAAAGTGAAATGGATTAAGTAGTTGAATCACCAGCTTAGTATGTATGTCTGATAATACCTTAGTAAGTTGGCCAAGTTTCCCCTTTAAAAAGGGATTATAGCAGCTCCCATAAGTCATTCTAACTTGAACACAAGAAAAATCAGATTGCTCTCCAAATTTCCTCTCAACTTTTTCTTGGTTTTTCAAGCAGCTACAAGAGACCTTAAGGGTTTTTGGAGAAGCCCTATATAGTAAGGGTAAAGGTAAGTATTTGTAGTTACGTGTTTAGTATGATTTTCTTATGAAAAAAAGAGATTATGTTGGTTATATTGATGCTGAAATTGTTGGACAGCATATGTTGGAAATGTTATTGTGCATTTTCTCTTGTTAATTGAGATATTCTTCCCTTCTTGGTTAGATGTATTATGAAGTACAACTTAAATATTTAACAAAGGTTGGTTTGGTAGTTGTGTAACCACGCTGATTCACTGCTCGTACAGTCCGCAAAAGTGAGTCCTTATGTGATATCATAATTGTGTTCTTGATTGGAACTTGTGGGCTGATGTATATAAGGATATTTCCTCACATCCTTCATGACTGATTTGGTACTATTATTAGACTTTTATAAGGCTGTTATTATGTATAAATGTGTTAAGGATAGTTTGGTTAAAGTTGGGATAGGTTTGGAATTGTGACGTCGAAATGTAGCGAAGGACTATAAGTTATGCCGTCCATTTGTATGTTGTGTAAACTTGTTGTGTATTCTGTTTTGTGGGCTGTTATAGCTCTAAAATAGGCTTTACATGATGTATATATGAGAATGTGTATTATAAAATAGGATTAGAGGTAAAAAGGTTGAAAGAATACGCTCGGTTTTATTGTTTTCCGTTTGCTGTCTGTGTGTTCCTTTTTATAAGAATGGGCTGCCAAGATGTGTCTATTGGATGCTAATGCTAGTTTTATCACCTAATATGTTGTACATAAATAATTGGAGGAAGGGAAGGTTATCTCAGGGTAATAGCGAGGTCATACAGCGAGGTATGTAAGGCCATTTGCTTTCGTATTACTTGGTATGAAATCTAGAGTCTTCCTTGGCACATAAAGGCACTTACCAACTCTAACATGACTATTAACTGTGTGTTTACTCTTTCCCATGTTCATATGCTTCCATACATAGTAACCTTCAAATCTACATACATATATGGATACTAAGTACATGAGTTCTTGTTGCCAAATAAAGTTCATAAGTTGTTTCATCTCATACACATTTCATTATTTATGTAACGTACTCTTTTCATTATCGTATTGTCGTGTATGGTTATCTACATGTCACATGTTTCCTACATAGTTCTACAGCTCTAATATTGTGACCACCATAAGAACCATCTCAAATGTAATTGAAAGGTAATGTATATTGCCTATAGATAGGTGGCAGCCCGAGGGGTGGAAGAATGACCTAGCCAGGGACGATCCTATCATGGGAGGAAGCCCGAGGGGCTAAGGAAGAGCCTTGCCAGGGACAAACCCAATATAGTTTACCATTGATCAGTTGGTCATTTTACAGTACATGTTGTGCATAGATTTTACAGTATAGGTAAAGTGATATAAAGAACATAAAGTATATGATCCCACAATATAACTAAAGGTGGTCTCTTATCATACATCAGTGCATAGTTTTATTTGAGTTGTTATTTCATATACAGTATTTCCTATCTTACATATTTAGTACATTATCCCATACTGACGTCCCTTACGGGGGACCTATATTTCATACTGCAGGTACAGGTGCCAGTAGATCTCCCCAGTAGGAGTACATGATATCCAGTTGTGGTTACCAATCTCCAGGTTGCTTCGGGTCTTTGCATGTCTAGAGCTTATATTATTTTTTGTTGTACAGTTAGTGGAGGTGGGGCCTATCCCAACCATAATTAGATACTTGTCCTTATTTAGAGGCTTTGTAGACTATGTAAATTAAAGTGTGGTCGTGTCTCGTACTTTAGCCAACGTGGCCCCAATGGCCTAGACATATGCATTTCCTTTTGGCTTGTTATTACTGTTTACCTTCTTAAAGGCATGTTAAGTATGGAAACGCCTTCTAATATGTATAGAAAGTGGATGGGTACAGGTTGGTTCTCCCGAGCCTTATCAGCTATTGATGCTAGTCCGCCTTAATAGGATTCGGGGCATGATACTAAATCCACAACTAGGGTTATGGAAACCATGAAGAACTAGCAAAGTAAAATATTATAATTAGTAACTCTTGAAAATTAGGCATGCATTTATAAATTAGTTATCTTCAGTTTGAATGTTTTTAATGGTGGCCAATGTTACAACTTGCCTCGTGTTACTGACTGGATCAAGGTAGTAATAAATAGGAAAAGAGATTAATTAACATGATTTGATTGATATTTGTCATCTAATCAACCAAATTAGGCCAAGGAGATGTTGCATTGGAACAATAGGTAAGGGTTAGTAATGTCACTCTATGGGGATTGATCAAATCACATAGTGAAATTTACCTCTCGCCTAGATTGAAGGGTTTGGTAATAATACCTTTATGAATTGAAACGGATAAAAAATTCCAGTATCTAGTAATACTTAGTTAGGGAATCATAGAGAACCCAACACCTTAGTTACTCTTTACACTAATTTAACACTTGTCTTAGTTTAGCATTACTTTTCCTAGTTGTTACAAACTGCCCCCCCCCCCTTTATGGGAGATGAGTTGGTTAATCCACTCGAATTGCTTAAATTCTTCTAAGTCTACTATATTCCATATAGGATCGACTCTAACCTCTGTTAGGTTATATATCATGACGACCGCTTTAGCATAAAAAAGATGCGTAGCTTGGGTGACATCACTAGGGATGATTTGCTTGCCAAACATATTTAGTGATCAAATTGATTGTTGTTGAATGTTATAGAATTTTGTCTTCAAGAGGCTGTCAACATCGGCGATGGGTGTCACCATTCGGCAGTCAAAGTGGTTTTCATGAAATTTGGTAGAAACTTAGCAGTGCAAGGTTGATAAAAAGGGAAATGCATGTGCCATTCGGTTGTAACACCTCCAATGAGACTCGAAATATCCTTATGATGTATTTCTTGAATATCATAAAATCCATATGTTTTTGAATTTAATTTCAAGAGGAAACTTTGTGTGGGAAAAGGCTCGACTTTGATTTTTAGGTCAAGCATATCAAAAAAAAAATTAATTAATTTTTTTGTAACTAGAAAAGTAGACGACAAATCCGTATCGCAGATTGGGTTTAGGAGAGTACAAAATGGGATAAGTTCATTCCTAGGCCAAAATAGGGGAAAATTAAAATCTGGGTGAAATTACACTATATGGGACCAAAGGTGTGATGCGCCTCTGTTCCCCCATGTATAAAATTTCCAAACTATCCCCAGTTAATATAGGGGCAATTGGAAGATATCCAACACCCTTATAGATGGGAATCCTAAAAAATTCCTACCATTTTAGCCCTAATTAACTCTTAAACTCTCCCGAGATCCTCCCAAATCCTCCTCAAAATCCCTCAATTAATTACTAGATTTTCAAGAGCCTCTATTGAAATTCTAGCACTAAGGTATTTCCCCCAAGTCTCTTCAAGTCTTCTTCATCAATTTTAAGGTGTCAAGGTATGTGGGTCTTTCATTCATGAGTTCTTCCATCGATTAAGCCCAAACCCTTTATTAATGAAATTTCTTGATTACAAGGATTGTTTCTTTATGGGTATCTTCAGTTAATACTCCAATGCATGATTTATGTTGGAAACTATCATTTATTAGTTTGAATGTGCATGAAAACTTATGAAGGGTTTATGTATGATTAGTTTTATGATACTAAAGCTATATATACAATGATTGCCATGAAAGGCAATGAGAAACTATGGATTTTGAGGTGAATTTCATGATACCCAAATTAGGGGTTTTACTATAATGATGGTAGGTTGATTTCAATGGTTTCTAAATGATTTAGATTTACTCCCCTCATGTCCTATACTCTTGAATTGCATGATTTTAAGCTATACTCTCCTCATGTCCTATATTCTTGAGTGGCATTATTTTATGTTTATATGCATAGACCCACCATGTTTTGACTTACGCTATATGATGAAGCTTCTTATGTTGATGAAATGCTTATTGCAAGATATGCAAGTTATCAATGTGGTGAATATTTAAGGGCTAATATGCATTCTATTAGCTCATAAGATCATCATGAAATTTATGAAAGATATGATGCCCTTCTGTGATGTTATGGATTTGAGGAGATACTCCTATAGTAACACTATGAATTATGAAGTTATGCATGATATAATTATGACTATTATTTGAGTATTCTATAGCCTGTAGACTTAGCACCGAAAAGACCTACATAGGTTATCTTTGTTTGTTAAAAATGTTGCCCCCATACAATTGTGAATTGTGTATAGCATGATTAACCAAAAAGGTAGGGTTCCTAATCACTCTCAAATAGTACCTCTCACTTTGAGGATAAAGCGATCATTGTCAAATATAAAACCTAAACATAGGTTAGGGTCGAATCCCAAAGGAATATGAGGTTTTTCCACCTTGATTCACCAATAGTCATTTCAACCATTAAATAACTCTACTTTCATGAAAGTAGGGAGGGTGTTTTGCCATGATTGGTATTAACTAAAACTATACTAATAAAGCGAAGAGACAATCAAATTGGAGAGCAACTTGGGAAATTGTATTACCCATGATTCGCAAAATCAAACAACCTGGATAACAAAACCTGAATTGGGACATTACATATAGGACGACAACTTAAGTTCTTCCAACCCTTGGGCATAGGCTAAAGTGTTCCAAACTAACCATTGCCTATTTTCCCAGTCAACCTCTCGTTGGATGGGTTTCGTTGATTAAACGAGAACACATCAATCAAATTTTATCACCCATTTTCTTTTCCTATTCATCACTACCTTGATTGGGATCATGACACTAGGTGGGTTTAATGTTGGCCACCATTAAACAACAATTAAAATGAAGGAAAATGGATAATACATGCAAATACGAATTCAAGAAGTGCATACAATCTAGGTTTTTTAAGTTAGCTACTCATGGTTCCCACAACCCTAAGTTATGGGGGTTTAGCTACTCATGACTTAGGCATGAAATTAAATAATAAATAAAATGAACATAGTTGAGAAATTACCCAAGAAGAATGAAGAACAATAAAACCACCCTAGAATTGGATTCACAAGCTTGAATGATGAAATTAATGTACAAGTGATTCCAATCTCCAATTTTGAGTCTCAAAGTAAAACCCTAATTTTCTACTCTCAAACACTCTAAAATCTAAGTGTTGTCTCTAGAATTATCAAAAGTTGCTCCTAAAACCCTAACATATACTATATATACTATTTGCAAAAAATGGTTCTTAAAATAATTAGAAAATCTAGTCGGCGTCTGCTACAAGTCGTGTTATGGCTTGTAGGGTGACCTACGAGTCATAGTTGGGCTTTCGCTGTCAGCATTTGGCATTTTGGACTTGAATGCTGTGGCCTACCCATACGAGTTATAGTTTGGTTTACGACCCGTAGTGCCTATCCATGCTTGTATTTCATGGTCCAATTTTTATCAACACTAGAATTTGCTACAAATCCTACTCCTACGAGTTGTAGTGAGACCTACGACTCGTAACTTGGTCTCATACAATTGACCTTCAAAAAATTAGATTCTTCATTTTGAATACTGGAAATCCCTACAAGGGTACCACTATGACTCGTAGCTTGATCTCTAGCTTGTAGTGTGCCTCGTATGTCCTCAACTTCAGCAAAATCTTCAAGTTTTTCCTAGAATCAAGCCAACCTATATTTCTTGTAGAAACAACACAAAAACACATAAAGATGATAAAAAGTCACATTAAGAACATATAAAATCCTATGTATTAGGCATTAAATGTGTTTTATTTTGACAGCACATCAACATCCTCAACTTAGAATTGTTGTTTATCCTCAATGTAGATAGATAATATCAAATACATGGTAATCAACCCACTGGCATATACCTTACTCAATGTCCACTCAGGTACTCATAATAGCCTTTTCAAAATATGATCATGTAGCTAATAAGCAAAATACAACATGTTGAGACATTTAACAATCCAACTATGACAAGTTAAGGAGTATCCATATTTCACATTCACTGAACAAGTTAAGTGTTAACCATGTAATGTAAATGCCCTCACAGAAAAAAAGTCCCTTTTTAACACTCAAAATACTTTCAAAAGTTACTCATGGAACTGTGCAAGCATACTCGCTCTCACAAATGAGATTCATGTATAATGATAAATACCATAGGCTTGCCCATATACTCATAACTTGGACTGATGATTGATTGGATTAGGATCATTTTAGGATTTTATAGCATTGTAACATAAGCTCATGGGGCTTTGGTATGGCATTTTGGCCAATTAGTGACTAAGGGCCAACCTTGAACCACGTTTTTCCATACCTCCACCTTAACAACCCAACGATTTTTATCTTTCTCTCCCTTATTTGTCATTTTCAAGCTCTTTCTGGGTACTTTCTCTTCATTTTTCAGCTTGTGCATTATTTTCAAACTCATTTTGCTTTTTGAAGTCATGCTAAGGCACCTTTTACTCTCTTTCTCTTACCCGGTACATGACTTCCTTCTTCTCTTTCTTTTATCTCCAACTCATTAACTTATTTTAGCTAGTATACCATAACATAAGCCACCCTCAACTTAGGCTTTTAGCCTGAGGTGAAGTGCACACTATCCAATCCCCAAACCAGGACCACCTTTGGTTGCCACCCTCAACATAGGCCATTTGCCTCAATGAAGGTTCACATTGTTCAATGATAGACCAAGGCCAATATCATGGTATTTCACTAGACAAGGTTAGGCTAATTAGGTATTAAGAAAAAGAAAGGTACATGCAAGGCTCAAATATTTGTAATAAGGAATAATTTTTTCCAGTCCATTTGCCATTTGGGAAAAAGTGGACTAAATCAAAGAACAAAGCCCTAAGATCCATTCCAAGTCCATACGATCTTCAGTTCAACTCAAAGTAACAGGGCAAGTTCTGAAATATTAAACAATGCATGAATACAACAAAATTACCTCACTCACATGACATTGCATACCTAGCCAACAAAGACTCACAGGTCATACTCCAAGCATCAACTTTCCTTCACCTAATAAGAACAAACATTGCCAACCCATTCAAACATGCATGATTGCATAATAACTACTAATTGACCAAAATTTTATAGGTACCAAATCCTCAAAGCATTTCATAAAAATCATTTAAAACAATGTACATGCCAAAAGTTTAGCAACCCCATACTAAAGATATTATCTACAATATTTGAAATATGCCTGTTCAACATAAAATAAAATATCCATATCCACAAGGAAAAAGAACAAAGGCAAGAAAACCTCTGGATAACAAAACCAGGATAGTTATTGACTAAGAGCTACTCATACTTCACCCTAGTCCATAACTACCCACACCCTCTTGAAAAACATGCACTTTGTTCCTCAATGTACAATAACAAAAATGAAATAAGCACTGTCCTCAGATGATCTGCATACTCCTCTTCTGACTGAGAATAGACCTGAATGTTATCAATAAACACGATCACGAACGTATCCAAGAACGGTTTGAATACCCGATTTAAAAGATACCTGAATACTGCCGGAGCATTCGTCAGCCCACAGGATATAACTCTAAATTCATAATGCCCATACCAGATCCTAAACGCTGTCTTAGGAATATCCTCCTTCAATTCATGCACCTGATGGTAACCTGACCACAGGTCTATCTTTGAGAAATATTTAGCTTCCTGCAACTGGTCAAACAAATCGTCAATCCTGGGGAGAGGGGTGTTTATTCTTTATCATTAACATATTCAGCTACCGATAATCAATACACATCCATAGCGATTCATCTTTCTTTCTTGCAAATAATATTGGAGCTCCCAGGGTGACGTACTAGGCCGAATAAAACTCTTCTACAATAGATCTCTCAGTTGTTCTTTCCATTTCTTTAATTTCACCGGAGCCATTCTGTATGGATGAATAGAAATAGGTTGAGTGTCTGGTAGTAGGTCTATAGCAAACTCTATCTCCCGCTCAGGATGAAGGCCTGGAAGCTCATCTGGAAATAGATCTGGGAATTCATTAACGACTGGGGTTGATTGAAGAGTCGATACCTTTGCCTCTAAATCATGTACACGGATCAGATGATAAAGATAACCTTTTCTAATCATTTTTCTTGCTTTAAGGTATGAAATAAATTTGACCCTCAGTGATGTGGTATTACCTACCCACTCAATAACTGGTTCCCCTGGAAATTAGAAATAGACTATCTTCTTTTGACAATCAACATTAGAATAAAAAGAAGCTTGCAAATCCATACCCATAATCACATCAAACTCAATAATATCTAACTCTACCAGATCGGCCATAGTGTAGCGGCTACAAATAAGTATCAAACAATCTCTATAAACTCGACTAGCAATAACAGAATCCCCTACTAGTGTGGCTACCTCGAAAGACTCTGTTAGCTCAGACTCTATCCCTATTTTATTAGCAACCAAAGGAGAAATATATGATAATGTAGAACCAAGATCAATCAGTGCATATACATCTCGAGAGAAAACCAGTAATATACCTGTGATGACATTTGGTGATACCTTCTGGTCCTACCGGCTGGCCAATGCATAAGTGCGGTTCGAAGGACAACTAGACCTAGGAACTCCACCTCGACCACTACCTCGGCCTGCTAATGCTAGTATAACTTGCCCTGCAGGGCGTATAGCTACCAAGGATGAAGATAAACCACCGGCTAACCCGGTAGACTGAGCTGAACTACCTATACCACCTCTAATCGGATAGTCTCTCCTCTGGTGGCCCTGATGGTCACACGTAAAGCAAGCACCAGTGGTGCAAAACCACTCCGCAGGGTGCCGTCTCCCACAATAAGAGCACGAAGGTCTGGGTGGTCTCATTTGACTGCTAGAGCCTCTATCAAACTGTGATCCTGAAATCCTGGAACTCGGGCCTGCCCTTGAATAACTTGCACCCTCTGATCTCCTGCTGGTGAACAGTAGGGGTGTACCTCATACTAACTGGGGAAGGTGTCTACTTTGCCGCTGCTGAGTCTGCCTGCCACGAAAATCCCCAAATACCCGGATGACCTGGCCCTCTTGGGCTGGCCCCTGTCATCGACCCTATCAAGCTGACACCCTCTGCGTTGGTCCTCCATACTGTGGGCATGAGCCTAAATACGGGCGATATCCTTACCAGTTTGGGCTACCATCACTAAGTAACTATCAATATAGTACTGGTCCAATCCTACTATATACTGGTGCATCTGGTCAGTCATACTAGCAACATGTGTAGGCGCATATTTGGCTAATAAATTGAACTCCAAATTGTACTCCTCTTGCTTATAAATGTACCTCTTGCTTATAAATGTGGTGCACAACACATCAATAAACAAGACTCTACTAGACATGGTCTGTGAAAATTTTAGGGATGAACTACTCTGATACCACTTCAGTCACGAGCTAAACCTGGTGGGCCGTGACTAGTGCCTGTATTGGGCACCCAAACACAATCACAAAGCCGAGTTACAAATATATGGCTTACATTTAAAATAAAATATATGGCTTCAATCAGTCCCAGTCTTGAATGAATTTGTTGATGTGTTTCCTGAAGAACTTCCAGGTTTGCCCCTAGAACGAGAGGTAGATTTTGGTATTGACTTACTACCAGACACTAAACCTATTTCTATCCCTCTATATAGAATGGCCCCAGCAGAATTACGTGAATTAAAGGAGCAGATGAAAGACTTATTGGAAAAGGGTTTTATAAGGCCTAGTGGGTCCCCTTGGGGTGCACCAGTGTTATTTGTATGCAAAAAAGGATGGTACTTTAAGGATGTGTATTGAATATCGACAATTAAATAAGGTGGCAATTAAGAATAAATATCTTATGGACCTGATGAATAGGGTATTCAAGCCATTCTTAGATGTGTTCATGATTGTATTCATAGATGACATTCTGGTATATTCAAAATCAGGGAAGGACTATGCAAATCATTTACGACAAGTGTTACAGGTTCTTAATGATAGACAGTTGTATGCTGAATTTTCTAAATGTGAATTTTGGCTAAACTCAGTGGCATTTTTGGGTCATATTGTGTCTGATGAGGGAATAAGGGTTGATTCACAAAAGATAGAGGATGTGAAAGATTGGCCAAAACCAACAACACCTATGGAAGTTCGGAGTTTCCTAGGCTTAGCCGGTTATTACATGAGGTTTGTTGAGGGTTTTTCTTCTATTTCTGCATCTCTAACAAAGTTGACACATAAGGCAACTAAGTTCCAATGGAATGATTCGTGTGAAAGGCG